>OX638358.1:22220760-22520956 GCA_951812935.1 Hermaeophaga mercurialis | reverse complement strand
GAGGCAAGTAATTTAAAGTCATTATTTTCTAAGAAGGGTTCAGTTTTTTGTATATAGACGTCCTTGTACATGATGACTAAACAATTGCCTTTATCAGCTTTAGTTAAAATTAAGTTGAAAGGAAGGACTCAGACTTAGTTAATTCGTTCAAATCCCAATGTTTAAACATTCTTAATAAACATCTTTCTTCCAGCCACTCTTTTAATAACAATTCCCTAGCTTTGAAACACCTAACCTTAATTAAAAGTATTAAACAAAAAATAACTAATTTTTGCAACCTTTACACTAACGTACCGAAAAATGAGACTCTCCCAATAGTCAAAAATCTTTTATTAATGAACAATATTAATCCTTCTACAATCACATTCACCCTTGAACTTCTCAAAATTTGTCTTGACCAAGATTTCTTCCTTTTTAATAATAAATTTTACCAGCAACCTCACGGCTTAAGTATGGGGAATCCTCTTAGTTGCCTTATGGCTGATCTTTTCCTAGATAAACTTGAACAAGAAAAAATTTCTCACTCCTACTAATAATCAATTCATTCTGAACTGGTACAGATACGCTGATGACATTTTCGTTGTTTTTAAAGGCAACCTTACAGATATTGATAACTTTCTCCTTTTTCTGAACAATCTCCACCCAAATATTTCCTTCACAGTTGAAACTGAATTGAATTCCTCTATTAATTTTCTTGATTTGTCCATTACCTTTTCAAATAATCAACTTTCTTTCGACATTTATAGAAAACCTACTCAAACTGATCATCTTATCAATTTCCATTCCAATCACTCTTTCCAACATAAAATGTCCGCTATCTATTGCTATGTCCACCGATTACTTAACGTTCCTTTATCCCCTGACAATTTTTCAAAAGAAGTTAACGTCTTAAAACAGTTAGCTATCAATAACAGTTTTCAACCAAATATTATTGATAAAGTTCTCCATAAATTAAAATTAAAACGTAACATTCAACAAGCCTACAATGTTATTTCTACACCTCCAACTGATTTAAAATATTTTTCATTACCTTATTTAGGAAAAATTTCCCATGACATTTCCAAAGTTTTCCGCAATTCAGACAAAATTAAGATCTCATTCAGAAACAAACTTTCCATCAAATCTATACTTAGTCACACTAAATACCCCCTTTCTATTCTTGACAAAAGTGGTATTTATAAACTATCTTGTGCTGATTGTAATTCAACTTACATTGGAAAAACTGCACGAAAACTCGACATTCGCATCAAAGAACACATCAGATACCCCGAAAAGTCCACTTTTGGACATCATCTAAAATTTAATAATCATAATTTCAACCCCTCTGAAAACGTCAAAATCTTACACAATATCTTTAATTGTAACTTCAAACTTGAACTTCTCGAAGATCTTGAAATCCTTCGTGAACTAAATAAACCTTCCTCCTCCTGCGTAAATACCCAAATTCACTTAAACATTAATATCTTCATTCCTTTGTTTAAAAGCTTGTAAGTGTGTGATAAGTAGTCACTCCATTCCATCCAATTTTCAACACCCGTCATCTTAGTCACCTATCAACATATTCTTCTTTTCCCGTCCCACCTTCATCTTTTGGCTGTTTCATATATCATTTCTTCCTTTCTAATATCTTGGCCTCCTCTCTTTCCTCTTACAAACCTTAACCTCACTTTAGTTCATATATTGATAAAACCGCATGGTCAATTTCACAAAAATTAAAAAAAAAAATTTTAATGATATTTAATTCCATGTTTTTCAAGTACATGTTGTCGTTAATAAAGACAACTTTCAGGCCTGGGCCTTATAAACTTTTAAAATGTTACAGTTATACGTCCATTGTTGTCTTTTAAGCTAATTTATATGTTACTGTTAGAAATGTTCTAAAAAAGAATTTCATAACTAACCTTTGCCGTCAAGTTTTGCATAATTTTTTGTAAGTACATCAATTCTCAATTTGTAATTTTTATTTATGTTAACAATTTTTTAGTTGTCCTGATGATGGCATTGTATTGCCGAAAGCGCTCGACTTTTTGATTTGAGAAAAATATAAATTTCTTTAACTCTAATCTTCATTAAAGAATCTTTACACACTTATAATACAAATTTGGCTTTTTCTTTCAAAAATATAATTATTGTTAAATAACTCCATTCCCATTATTTCATTTATTTGATTCAAATTTTCAAACTATTACTATAAAATAGTACTACTATAAAATGTATTCAGGCAGATTCAGAAATCATAATATGCTATTATTTACATTATATATATACTACTATATACAACAAGGAAAAATTGTAATTTTATACCGAGTTGGGATAATGTATGGAACCAAGTAAATATCTTTAAAATGAAACGGACGATATTTATGAAATTTTGTGGGTAAGTGCAATGTACATTTTTTTGTTAATAATATACTTCCGGTTTAACCGGAAATACCCTCAATTTTTTTAAATTAAATGGGACACTCTGTATATTTTTGCAGATTTTGATAGAGCTTGTTATTTCTCTAATTTTTACATATTGGGTTTAGTGGAAATAATTTGTAAAAACGAGAAATAGCTCACTTTTAGTTGTAGAATAAGTACATTTATTTACTTTAGACTAATGAGAATAATAATTTAAACAAAATTAATTCAAATGTTCAAAATGCTCTCCGTTCACCTCCTGACGATATGCCAGCCTATTAACGAATTCTTGAGTCATTCTTTCCAAGACTTCTCCACGTATTAGTTCACATTTATCAATAATTCTTTGTCTCAATTCCTGCAAGCATGTTGGTTAACGTAAACACGTAAATTTTAGGTGACCCCAAAGAAAAAAATCTAATGGGCTTCGATCCGGAGAACGAGGAGGCCACTCTATGAATCAATCACCATAACCGTTCATCATTAATATTTCAATACGATCTTTTTCACTTAAATGAACCATTCTTAATCGTACAATTTATTTCCGTAAATTACAATTTGACAGTTTGGCAACAGTTACCTACTAGATAGTACTCGTTTATTTCTTGCTATTAATACAAATAATATCAATTTGTTTATTTAATTAGTATTTTAGTCTAATTTATAAAAACTTGAAAGCGATTTATTAAAGCGCTGTATTCCTCGTTTTTACAGATTTTTTACACTAAACCCAGTATGTTCGAATTCGAAATAACAAGATCTTTCAAAATCTTTCAAAAATATACAGGGCGTACTATGTAAATCAAAAAAGTTGAGGGTATTTCCGGTTAAACGGGAAGTATATTAACAACAAAAAAATGTACATCAGCTACATTTTGCCCCATTGCACTTAATTGCAAAAATTCATATAAAATCGACCGTTTCGTTTTAAAGATATTTTCTTTGATTTCATATTTTATCCCAACCAAGTATATTTATGTAAAAGAGGGATATTGTTATACATCAGGTTTTTCATTTTATAACAAAATCACATAATTTTAATGAAATCTTAAAATAAAAAGTTTCAAAGATGTATTATAATTAGGTATATATGTATAAGGATTTTCTTACTGTGGTTGGTTATATTAGAAGCAATTTTGAATCATCTGACATAAAAATTAAAATGGTTTGCATTTGGTTTCACCGGAAATGACGCAAAAACTAAAAACTTAAATGAGACGTCCAATATATTTTATATATTTGGATTCTACGGGGCATTCAAATACATATTAGTCAACTGTGAAATCTCACATTTTTCATTTTTTTAAAAATGTTATTTTATAAATCTAGTGGACGTGAGCTTACTCAAATTACCAAAAAATGAAGCAAAAACAAAATTAATTTTTCAAAAAGGTATTTGCATTTATTTTATTAACGACTAAATAAGAATTTTTTTAACTGATCAAATTTCTTTTTTCAATATACATATACATATATACATACATACAATATACGTGAAATACCCTGTACAGTAAATAGCTTTTTCAAGTAGCAGTAAAATGACATAATTTACAGAAATTGCTGTAAATTCTTAATTTAAAAACCGGCTTGGATTCAGAAGCAAGTTGTGTTAATAGAAAATAGAAAATTGTAAGTTAATTAGTTAGAAACTGTGTACATAATTTTACTGGAAGCTATTTAATATATAGGGTGGCCCATGGATGTTTTTATGAAAAACATATTTGCATTTTTCACTTTTTCATCGTTTTCGGTGAAAACAGAAGTGGGCCACTTTGAATGTTTACGTCGGATGATTCAAAAGTACCTTTAATATAAATCAACCCAAATTTTAAAAAATCTATCCGTGCGTTCAAGAGTTAGAGGAATGGCCTCTTATAGAATCTATTGCAAAGACTGGCAACATTTAATTATAGTCATTGGCCAAAAGTCGGCAATACCAATTACAGAATTTATAATGCATTTCGAAAATCTTAACTCATTAGAGTTGATACAAAGATTAAAGCAAAAACAATTTTTTAGCAGGAAAAGAACAAAAGAGGTCTCCGTTAAGGAGTCTCAAAAAAAACATAGCAATATTGAGGATCAAAAACATTAAGTAAGATTTTGTTTTCTAACAATTTTCCCTCAACTTGTCCAGTTTTGTGTAAAGTATTTAAAAGTTTTTTCAACTTTTAAAACTAAGTACTGATTCGGAATATTCTAAATACATTAAGTTAAACAAATAATTTACAAGCTATGGTTTTCATACAATATTTATGGTTTATTATTTTAACGAAGGTATTTATGATATATACATCACTATATCATTTCACTTCAGGGTCGAAATGTCTAATAGCTTCGTCGTTGACTTGGAGATGCCTGTTTCTGACAGATGCAACTGAAAAATATTATAAATCACTTTGCTTTCCCACCATCGCATTAGCGAAGCAACATCTCAACTAAAATGTCTTCCTTTTTAATAAAGCCATCTGTAGTATACTTTGTTGACACGATAACATCTCCAGTTGAATGGAGTCGAAACTGGCGAGAAGTTATAACTGTGTGAAGCACAAATATATTTTTTCTTATCATTTGCAGGCAAACATATATTGTTTCTATGTTTTAATAATACAATAATTAAATATACCAGGATGTTACAGGATTAATACGAGGGGTGCTGGTTTAATTCAGGATATGACACCACTGTAGTTATCTAATGT
This sequence comes from Hermaeophaga mercurialis, assembly GCA_951812935.1. Classification (NCBI taxonomy): domain Eukaryota; kingdom Metazoa; phylum Arthropoda; class Insecta; order Coleoptera; family Chrysomelidae; genus Hermaeophaga; species Hermaeophaga mercurialis. Next base: position 22,515,854 of record OX638358.1, on the reverse strand, counting down.
TTTACGCATGTGCATTTGTAAAATTTGACATTTGTTGTGATAAGCTAAAGTGAATATAGAAAGGTACAATTTAATTTGTAAGTACGAATCAGAAGCGAAACAACAATATACAATTTGGGTGTTTCAAAATGAAGTAAAGTTACTCGAAATCGGTACTTTTCGAAGTGAGAGATTGCTTATTTTGTGTAGAAAATTGTCGAACTAAGAATACTGGGTTGTACACGACTATTTTTTTACCAAAAGTTTCCTTTAAAATAAGAAAAATAATAGACGACGTCGCGTCATTCTGCATCAGGACAATACAAGGCGTCAAACACAAGGTGGAACTACACAACTTTTATATCTCCAAAAATCAAAAACCAATTGCGTCGTCAACGTTTTTTTATTCCAGAAAAGGTAGTGTGAGCGTTTAAAAATGCGATAATTACGTGCCATTTTCAAATTGGAAAAAAATTATGATAACTACGAGTAATTCAATCACATAAAAAAGTACATAGACTCACAAGGGTATTGTTTGAAAAGCAACAAAGCCACTTTTTGAATTCTAAAAATTTTTATTTGCATCTATCCCTAAATTAAAGCAGCCATCGTATTCTCTAAATTAAAAAAAATCACATCATGGCTTAGAAACCATTGTGTAATGAGTATTTGCAGAAAGATTTCCGGTTATGGTTGGCTACAAACTAAACCTGTCTGAAACTGAATATATATTATATCTCTATGACCTTGAACCTTGTAGGAACAAAATAAATTTCTTCTCTATCTAAACAGAGCTCTTACTGAGAACCTCTATGGGCAAGTTTGGTAGGCTTTACGTTTCCCCGTAAATTGCAAAATTTTAAATGGTTTATAAAATTTACTATATTAGAAACAGTGGCTTTAAGAAAGAGGGATCTTGAAATCTCAACATATATCTTGTTTAAAATTGCTCGTAATTTAAATTCTCTTCTCTATGGGTTCAGCCTTTTGCATGTTTTTTCCCAAGCAAAAATTGTAGATTCATTATTCATTACATGTAACTTGAAATTTTGAGTCACTGAAAATCGAACAACCCCAAGTGAAACTTTCTTTCCGGTGTAATGGCTTTATTTTTGTGAAAGAGGAATTCTAACAATTGAAGTAACTAAATAATATATCAAAATTTTTGCTAGAGCTTATAGTACATTCAAAAATAATTATAGTTTTTGAAAAACACTTTTTTCCAAAACTTCATAATAGAGGAGATGCGATCCTAAAGAGGATGAAATGAAAACCTTTATTCATCAAATATCTTTCAAATATTTTATTGAAATGTTTTTAATTCTTAAATAAATGAAGCAGTCTCTGGAATTCCGGCATATGTATAACCTTATATGTGAATTATTTTATAAATTCTTACTGATGTTGAAACTCATTCTGAAATTTTTGATATTGTGTTTGTCTTGGTTATAGTAAACCTACACAAATTCTGAGTTAACATACATAAGTTAGTGTTAGAAAAATGTTCTGGAAATCAAGATGCCTTTGTAAGAGGTTAGGAAGAAATATTTCTAATGCCAGAACATTTTTAAGTCCTGAACTCCGACTTAAAGAAACCTGTTATCTCTAGAATGGAAATACAGATGATGGTCGTCCTAGAAGGGCAAGAACTCAGTAACTCAGTAATGAATGATCCCACGATAAGTACATGCAAACTGGTGTTAAGAATGAACATTTATTATCATAGTGTATTGAGAGATATGCATGAACAATAATTGTATCCTTAATACTATTGACAAGTATAGGAATTGCTACCACACTGCCACTTAGAGTTGATCTTTGTGGAGTAATACAAGAAAAAATTCAAAATCACGAAAATTTTCTAAATCCACATTTACAAGACAACGTATGTTTACTTCTAAAAATATGCATTTTTAGGCTGATAAAAACGCAAAACCTATGAAAAAACGGAAACTCACGGAAACATACGTTCAAGGTAAATGTTTGGGATGCTACTTTAGGAAAATATCCATAGGATATCACATCTTTCCCGGAAATTTAAATGCTACGATGTATTAAAATTTCCTAGATAATACTTTAGAGGACATTTTAAAAGAAGTTCATATTACACTTAAGAAGAATTATGTTTTTTATGCATAATGGTGTGTCGCCACATTGTACAAGAAATTGTAGAAGGTTACCTGATCACTTTCTTCATAGATGGATAAGTCAATATGCGAATGCTCCAATTAAATGACCGGCTCAACACAAGATTGGATTTGACAAAAAGGTATAAAATTCCAAGTAATAGAATAGATCAATTAAGAGCAAAAATCGAGCAAGAATTAACAATTATAAAATTAAAACAATTAATGGAATAATTGAGCAAAAGAATTCATTTTGTGTACAAATAAATGGAGGACCTTTTGTCCAGCTGATGTAAAACATTTTCTCCCTTATTTATTATTTAAACTATTGTTACAATATACAGGGTTGGGATGAAGTATGGAACCAAGTAAATATCTTTAAAACGAAACGGACCATATTTATGAAATTTTGTAAGTAAGTGCAATGAGGCAAAATACAGCTGATCTACACTTTTTTGTTAATAATATTTACTTGGTTCCATACTTTATCCCAACTCGTATTTGTAAATTTTCGATGATAATACAACCTCTGTCCCAAAGTCTACTTGATTTATTTAAAAATAGCAAGAATTAATAAATAAATATATAACGCAATAACCCCCTTTAACTACCCCAAACTAAAATTTATTCATATAGGATTAAATAGGTGGTAACATAAGATTAGTAATCATAATGTCATATAATCACATCTAAAACCTGACATATTCGATAAAAAATGGTTTTTATTTCACCCCTCTTTAGGTTTTATATCTCCTCTACTATACATTTTTGGAAAAAAGTATATAAAGAAGTACCACAATTTTTGAATGTACTCCAAGCTCTCGCATTTGCGTTACATAATTCTGGACCAACCTGTAAATTACGAATGAAAGTACAATTAAAGAATTGTCTACTACTACAAATATTTTGTTTATTACAGAATTTAAAGTGGTTTCTCTAATTTATAACAACGAATTTTAAATTACTTTATTTTGTAACAGATTATTTTACAAGTATAAATACCATGCTAATATAAAATCCTTTACTTTATGGCGACCCTTCTACCCTCGGTATCCCTTATGGCCGTCTAAATAATGTCTCAGCCACTTAAAACAAAAGGCTCCCTTTGTGTGGAAAACATTAATTAATAGTTATTTTATTCAGCACTTCAAACAAAACTTATGGCCATTCAGATTAACCTCAAGTAAATTATTCTTTTCTTTATTTACGTGTACACGAAGACATGTAAATGTCAGGTCGTTCCGTGTGTTGAACAAATATACTATCGGTAAACACAGTCTATTCAAACTCAGGATGTGCAGGAGTAGGCTGTGTGCGAAGCAAGATTTGTAGCCCCCCACTGCCTGTTTCGATAAGGGCTGTGCCCAGAATTAGACCATTATTTACCTTGTCTGTACTTCTGGAGTGTAATGATATTGGCTCGTAAATTGGAGAGTCTTGAATTGACAGAAAGGTTAGAGGAGATATTGATATTCCTCAAAGATTTTATACGGGTGAAATAAAAAAACAAGTCATATTTTTAAAAATAGTCAAAAATACAATATAAAAAATGTGTAAAACTGGTTATTTAAAAAATAATATTATAGTGTTTATACGCGGCTTGTTCAATTGAAAACCATTTTTGGTCATGTTAGACTTGGAAACAATTTTAATTATTCAAGTGACATTTTACAACTTTTCTAACTTCACCTGATCAGTTCATCATCATCAATATTGTCATCGCCTTTCAATCTTTAAGGATTATGTCAGTCGCGTAACGTCAGTTTTTCCATTTTTTTAAAGGCCGATAGTACCTTTTTTATTTGTTTAATCCTTTCTCTTTCTGCACTTTCAGTGCTTTATTTACATTGATATGATATCTTCCTCTACGTTGTCTATTCACCTCTTTTTTTGGTTTTCCTCTGCTGGTGGTCTTCTCATTATATGACCCGTCCATTCTATGGATAATATGTTTTTCTTTATGTTCTCCATTCAGTTCATGTTCAATTATTATGGTTCTGTTTGGCCTTTTTTATCTTCAGTAGTTATGTTTGGTTTCAGTGTCGTTCTTATGAACCTTCTCTCTAATATTTTGAAGTCCATTTATTATTTTTAATCCATTGTGGCTGTCTCTGTTACGTACGTTATGGTTGGTCGGATTATGGTCTAATTATTTTGATTTCTATTGTTTTACTGACTGGTTTATTCTGTAGTTGTGGCTTTTTTCTGCCGTAAACCTAGTTGTCTTTGAAAACATCACTATTTTGAATGTATTGTTCCCTGTTATTAGGTGATCAGTTACTTTCAATTACATTTGATACATTTAATTTTTGTGTGCAGAAGATTTTCAACCATTGAAAACTATCATTAAGATTAGCATTAAGAAATGCATCAAGAGACAGAAGTATAGCATGTGTGGAAGGCCTGATAAGAGAAAATCGTCGCATTTCAAACAGATCAAGTGCAGAAAATATTGGTGTGAATACAGGAAATGTTCATTGTATTGTACACAAATTGGGCTACACCAAAGTTCATATGAAAACCAAAAATGCTTGCGAATGAGCCCGTTATTTATTACCTCACGGAGTACTATCAAAATAGTAATGACTTTCTCTTATTAATAATTGCTGGCGACGAATCTTGGTGTCATTATTTTGCCATCTAGTAAGCTGCAATAGAAGCATTCAAATTTTTCACCACCAAAAAAAAATTAAAGCATAATCTTCTGTAGACTAGATGATAATGATATTTTTTTCAACCATGAGGGATCCTTGCTGATAGAGTTTCAAACGCCGAGAGTGCTTATCAATGCAAATCTGTACAATAAAACTCTGAACAAACTCCATAAAGCAATAAGACGAAAACATTCAGGAACAGTTTCACATAGTAAAATAAAATTAGGTTCAAAATAATTGAATGATTTTAAAGCATCCACCCTACAGTCTAAATTTATTGCTTTGCGATTTCCATATCTTTGGGCCACTAAAAAAGGCGTTTACAATGGGACACAGAAGTACAAAACGCAACTACAAAAATTCTATAAGCTTGATATACATCCGTTAGTGAAAACATGAAATATGAAGGTATATTTGTAAAAGTTTTTTTATGGACCAAAGATGGGTTTTAATTGAAGAAGCTTCGTATTATAGGTTTATGCATATTAAGAATCGCCCTCTTTCTAACATTCATTCTTAATTATTAACTTCAATATAGTCTCACATTTTGAAGCTGAGCTGCAAAAGTTTGTTGGTTGTTCACCAGAACAGACACACACAAAATGGAAATTGTACACTACATAACTATTTGTTTTGTTTAAATGCATTTATATACACATTCCAACGTATGCATGAAGTCATTTAGTATAGCTAGGAGAATACATTTTCAGAATATAACGTGAACCTTGTTTAATATTCCTCATTAGGGATAATGTTAAAAGTTGTTCCTAGATCCTAATAAGAAAAACAGTTTTTTTAAAATGTTAGCATTGGTACTAAAATTTGAAAGAGGTAAATAATTTTTATTTATTCGGAGTGAATATTTCTTTTATTAAGAATTATTTTCTATTGACCTTAATGTAATTTTAATTAATTGAAAAAACTAAAATCATTGTATAAGGTGACAATATTGACAGAATGATAATATTAAGCAAATAAAAAGAAAAAGAAAATTGAAGGAAATGGTCAAGAAATGGAACAACAGTTTTGCTAAATTTAGGAATCTCGGAAATATACATGAATACTTCAGACTGCATTTGATGTCAAAGTTAAGGTTTACAATGATGGTCAATAGAGAAGGAAAAAAGGGTCTAGCACAAAAGCTTATAACCAAAATTTTTGACTGATAACAATACAGCTAAAATCGTTTAGTTGAATGACAGAGTTATATACCGACAACCCATTTTTCAGACGCTTGTAGCATCACACAATAAATAAAATGAGACCAAAAAAAAATAGTCCTAAATTGATTTTACAAAAATATTTGGGTGAATTAATGCGAAAAAATCATTTTCCAGAAGAAAATCTGACTAACTTATATTTTAAAACCATTTTGAAAATGTAAAATTACAGCTCTCTCGTGCTAGAGCGACAAAATTTTGAAAACAAAATCTAATTTTAATTATGCATACAACTATACAACGTAGATATACAGTAGTACATATATCTCCAATTTTAACATAACTTAAAACGTACCCACTTTCAATTTATCAACCGAAAATAGAAGTATTATATCACAAACGGGGACACAATCGTATCACATGAATTTGCCTAGTTTATGACGAAATTAATCATATCTACTAGCAAATGTGTGGTATTTAATGAATTAACTTAATTTTTTCTATGTTTTCACAATATAAGAGTACACATTTAACCATTACCAGACAGAATTGCTTTTAGCTGTAGGCACTCTGACTGGCCATTGCCGTCTTCTGAAGCACCTCTGTTTCTTAAAGTAATGTGATCGTAGAAAAAACCTTATGTGCATTTCAAGTGGAAAGTACTTTGTGGCTTTCGACAGATTGCCGTCAACTTTCTGTCTCAAAGCGACAAAGTATCACTTTCCGCTCTTAATACACAAGTAGCTATTCCTGATCGGTATCAAAGCAATAAGTTTGACAACGCGAAAAATGTCTGAAAACAGACATTACAAGATACATATATTTATGTTTTTAATGTCAGACGTATTATACAGTGTGTCCATAAAGTATGGAATAAATTTATTTTAAGCTAAACAAAAAATTTTGTCGGTTTTTGATTTTAATTTAATGTATTTTTACAAAACAATGAAATATACAAGGTCAAATGTAAGTAACGATGATATCGACAATTTTTTTAAATAGCACTCCCTGTATATTTTATTTTTCTTGGATTGCAAATTTCACGGCGGTTCCAAAAATATATTATACTTGTGTTAGGTAATTAATAGTTATGAAGATACAATAATTTTAAAATCTGTATTATTGAAGACCATCAATTAAATTAAAATAACGAAATAATACAACAGTAACAATAGATTACAGAAAGTGTTCAAATTGCCTTCCTTCTAGTGCTTGACAGTGTCCTAAGCGATCAATAAATTCCTGCTGAACTTTATTAATGGTTTCCCTCAAAATGTTATTTATTTCTTTCCTTATTCTATTTTTTAATTCATTTATGTCGTCGGATTTTTATACACAACATTTTTTAGATGACCCCGTAAAACGAAATCTAATGGTGTGAGATCCGGTGACCTTGGTTGCCACTCTATAGGTCCTCATCTGCCGATCGACTTATTGGGGGAAAACAAGATATGTTCGAACGGCGGCTGCATAATGTGGCGGCGTCCCATCTTGTTGATACCACCGACTTTCATCGATATTTCCTGGAATGTTTGTACTAGGGAATAAATTTATTAAAGTTGGAATCAAAAAGTCCATTAAAAATTACAGATAAGTTGGTCCGTTTACATTTCCATCAAAAAAATAGAGTCCAATGATTTTATTTCGAAGAATTTCTCCCCAAATATTAATTTTCTGTGGATATTGAGTGTGATATTCTCTCATCCATTTAGGATTTTTCTTTGCCCAATATCTACAATTCTGTCTGTTGACTCCATCGTTTTATGTAAAAGTACATTCATCAAAAAAATACATTTTTTCCGAAAAGTGGATCATTACTACACTTATCCATCAAAGTTTCGCTAAATACCATTTTACGATCCGGATCGTGATCTGATAGTTCTTGTACAAGGTGTACCTTAAAGGGATGCGACTTTTCATGTTTTAATACTTTATCAATAGAAGTAAAAGGAACATCATGTTCTCGAGTAAGTTGCCTAACGCCGTTGTGTGGATTTTGTTCCATAGCCAATAAAACGTTTAATTTAGTATCCTCGGAAAGTGCTGGACGGCCTGATTTAGGTAGATCTTCTACGGTACCAAACTCCCTAATTTTTTTTTCAATTTTACGCACTGTTGACTGACTTATAGGTTGTTCTGGATATTTATTATTAAACGTAGCACATACATCTTGTTGAGTTCGCATCTTATCGCCACAACCAATTAACCTAAGAACTCAATCCTTTGTTTTATAGATAAACGCATTTTTAAAGTACCAACAAGCAAATTTAAAATAACTAAATTGATACTACATTTCACAAGTGTCACTGTCATTAGTAAGTATTAAAAAGTAGCCTAACTTTTTACATCTGAGAAGTTTTTACAATAATGATAACCAAAGGTATGACGGTATTAAATTTAAAATTATCGTATCTTCAAAACTATTAATTACTGAACACAAGTTGATATATTTTTGGAATCGTCTTGAAATTTGCAATCTAAAAAAATAAAATATATAGGGTGTGCCATTTAAAAAAATTGTCCATGACATCGTTACTCACAAAATGGTTTATCCTGTATATTTAGTTGTTATATAAAAATACATTAAATTAAAATCAAAAACCGAGATGTCTCAGCATTTTTTCTGAAAATTGTTTGTTTAGCTAAAAAAGAATTTATTCAATACTTTATGTACGCATTGTATAATAACTACCACCTGTTTATTATTACTTTTTACATACGAGTAATGCTCCCCTTAAAGCTGTTATGCTTTTGACTATTACGATCCACCTATTCGGATTCAGAATCATCTAATTTAAAAATTGTATATAGTTTTTACTTATACTTTACTATATGTTTGGAATATTATATACAGAGTGGACCAAAAGTCCAGAAACGGCATCTCGAAAATTGCTAGTCCGAATTCTACAAAATTTGGGATACTACATAAAATCATAAATGTTACATATGGTTGAACTCGTATTGAAGAGAAAATTCCAAAAATGACTGAATATACAGGGTGATGTATTTAAAAAATCAAAGTGGCTAATAATATTAGAGAAACGGCAAATTTAGCAACATTGCAAATGTCAAATCTGGAATCACCGTATTCCAAAATAAGCTTATCCCAATTTTGTAAAATTCGGACTAACAAATTGCGAGATAAATAGCCGTTTCTAGACATTTGATCCACTCTGTATAAAGGAGCGCTTATAAAAAGGAGCAAAGTTTCCTAAAATAATTTTTCATAAAAAAGCCATCGACGATAGTTCACTAAAAAATTTCCTCTGATACATGATGGACATAAATTTTATATAAAAAGTGCTGAAGGTGAAGTATGTAATTGAGAAAGAATAGATTTAAGAACGTATCTGGTAAGTTTTTATACTATCAACCTCACTAATACTTGAATTATTTATAAGATATCTCAGCCGCCATTATGATACGTATTAAATCTAGGTACTCAATGTTTAAAAGAAAAATAGGAAGAAAATTTCTATCTAGTTGATTCGATAAGAACAAACATCTGTAAAAAAAACCGTAATTATAGCCTGGTTTCATTATAATAAATCAAGCAATTTGATAAAATTTTGGTTTGTAACATATTTATTGGTCATTTGATATTTCTTGTAATGGTATTATCAATAGGAGGCTTCATGGTAAACGCCACTAATACTGAAAGAAAATATTTTAAATTGCAAATAAATGACAACCTTAGATTTTGATCACGCATGAAAAATAATAAAAACGAATGAGTAAATAAACGTCAAATAATTGTATACCCGCAATAACAAATGACTTCCAACGGACTGTTGCTTATCCCTTTCTTTTGTAAGCCCCTTTGTTGCATACCACATTTAAAACAACATTCGTTTTCCTGATTTATGACGGTTAGAAATATCAATTTCCAAAAAGATCGATTATTCGTCACAAAGGATATATTTACCGATGACAGGGTAGGGTTGACATACGTTTCCTTCTCCATGATTTATTTTCATGGATTCCTTTGTGACACCCAAATTTAAGAATTATTTACTGGACTGGAAGTTATAATGGAATACATAGGTGGTGAATAAAATAAAAAAAAAACCTAATCAATATTTTCACAGGATTTTTCGTTTGCTATCTGACAATACTAATAAGGGTTTATCTATTAGAGGCCGTATTTAATTATTTATATTTAAAAACCTAAATGGTGTATTTAATATGTAAGAAATAATATTATAGTTACAAAATTAGTATAAATAAAAACTATTTTACCTAATGATATGTGGGATTTCATTTTTATTAACATTTATTAATATTTTTATTAACAAGATTTGATTTTTGGTATTTGTGCATTATATTTAATTTAGCTATTTATAATTAAAACATAAAAAACATTTAAAACGTCACTTATAACCAGACGGCAAAACAGAAAATCAAATTGACCACATACAAGTAGGAACAAAATATGAAAGAATTTCTAGATATTAAAAATTATAGAACAGCTCAAATCATTATGGACCATTACCTTACAGCAGCAAAAATGAAGTGTAATAACTGGAAAAAATATCACAAATCACAAAATACCAATAAGATATATTGAGCTCAGGAGACAATATGCTTTAAATATAGAAAACATCCTAGCACCAATCCAACATGCTGAGAATATAGAGAAGACATGAAGAACAGATTTCAGTAATTCAACAAGAAGTATATAAGAAAAAAACAAGGCTTACCTAAGGAAGAACTATTCGACAAAAAAGTCTCGATAAGACAAGACTCTTACTTCTAAAATCTTTAAAAAAATAAAACTGCTGAAAACATTGGTATTTCAAACGAATTAATAACGGATAAGACTAACAAGAATGACATTAACAAAGTATCAGAAATAGATAAGAATCAATAAATTTCAGAAAAAATATGGGAAATAAGACAAGGAAATCCACACTCTACTACATTATTCAACATAATGCTAAGGTGATGAGAGAAAACAAAATTAATACCCAATGAACTTTATATATACACAAACATCAATTTTTCCCAAATGCAGATGATCTAGTATTACTCGAAGAGTAATTTAGAAAAAGTCGCGAATAAAATAGGACTAAAAATAATCGAGGAAAAGATAAAGTACATGATATTAGGACAGTATTAAGGCTGGTTACGTTTAGGGAAGCAAAATCTGGAATCTGAATAAAACGGAATGTGCGAAACTTGAGATATGGGAAAAAATTTGAGAGACAGATCTACGGAGGAAAAATAACAAAAGAGAGGTAGTTTGAAAGAACATATAAAGAAGTAATGTATCTATACCAACAACCTTCAATAACAACAGAGATAAGAGCACCCAGAATAATATGGTGAGGGCATGTTGAAAGACTACCACAAAGCACAACAAAGAGAGCTACAAAAAAATTATTAAGAAGAAAAATAGCGACTTATTAGTAGTAATATTTATTCTTTTTTAATAAAATACAATTACAAAAATAACGGTAAAAATGTTGAAATAAAAAAGTACAGATGATTTTGATGAAAAAACAAGGTTCTGTGGGAAATTCACACAGTGTTTTTCTTTCCCAACTCTCAGATAAAGTCTGGCCGTAAGTTAGACCAAAGATAACAAAATCAAGTCTCTGATTTTTTCTCTTCTAAAATGTTAATCAAACTGTCTTAGGTGCCGTTTTTATGCCATGACATATAAAATTCCAATTTTTTTAATATTCATTTTAATATCATGTTTAATGTCCAAGTTACATTCTAATTTAGTTCTCAATTTTAATTTGTAATCATTAATATATAATTTGCTTTAAGAAGAATTAATATTGTGTGAATTAGTATTATTCAAAAAGTTAATTTAGGTATTCTCTAAGTGGATCTTTCATTTATAACTTATACTTACCTGTTGCAGTATACTGATGATCGTTCTAATCAGAAACGAAACGTAGAGATAAAATAAACGCTATACACTTTTTAATGCCGTCTAATTTGAAATCCGTTAGTCTCTTAAACATAATATTTGTTTATTATATATTGCAACTATTTTATTATTTTATTTTAATTTTTTGTTTTTAATTAGAAATTTTATTATCTAATTATAAATGTGTGAAAATAAAATACTGCACTTTGTATTTTTAGAAATTATTAATGAAAAAAAGGAAAAATAAAAAAATGTTGTTGGGCGCCAAAAATACAAATAATAAACAAATAAAAATTATTACCTATTTAGAAATAAAATTTATTTTCCATGTCAGTGACATATGAAGTCAAATAAAAACGATTACAAAAATTAGACAATTTGTTGTATTGTTTACCAAAGAGAGCACCAAATACTACATTTAATCTGTTAATTCACTCTAATACATTAGCTTGATGGGAATCGGTAAGCCATTTTATTTCCCAATAAGTATGTTTCAGAGACGTACACTTCAGTTTCTTCAAAGGTTTTCGATTAACTAGACACTGTCGATTATTTATTGTTAAAACATTTATCATCGATTTTATTTCCTTTTCTAAACAACAATAAATTATATTTGATAACTTCCCAAATCAAGTTATTGATTGTATACGGAAATACTAGCATCATTAACTAACTGGAAAGGTATACGTAGGAAAAAAAGAAGTAAAACTAAAAAATACAGACTAAAATAAAGCTATATGTTTTATCTCAACTTTTTAAAAGAACGTGAGGAAAGGTACACAAATTAACACCCTAAATTTACAAAATTCTATAAAAGGACGTACTAAAAAGGGAGTCACAAAATTTTACCAATCTACTGGGTTCATGAAAGTCCCTTCTTCTTCATTAAAATGATTTGTACGTCATTGGTATCTCGCGTGATCGATGTAGGCGGTGAGATCTATTCATTTGTCCATTAAGACAAATTGTGGCTCATCTGATAATACTTCGAAGTCACGTTGTTGTTACGAACTTCCTGGAGTTCGATACATTAGAAAAATTATAGTCGATTTTAAATCATCAATTTCCGCTTCGGATATAATGTTTTTTCTTGGAAAGCGTTATCGTAGTTTAATAGTATGATTGTGAATTTGCAAAAGTCTATTTCATTTCTGGTTGTTAAGTTGTGGTTTTTTCTTTGACCTTATTTTGTAACCGGCAACAGTTGTATCGCAATGTTATACTCTCATTTTTAATGATCTGGAAATGGGTTAAATTTTTAAAAATTTAATTTGCTGGAAACAATAATAGAAGTCTAATAAGAACCATTCATTTAGCCTATCTAACTTTTAAAAACTAAACATTTCTGTTGTTTTGTGACTAAAAGTCATTTTGTTCCTACAGCTCGTACTAAAGACTCATACTATTCAGCTACCTCTTCTTGTTGTATATTAAATTAACCTAGCTTCTAGTTTAGCTGCTCATATTTGGAAAACGTTACCGTACTACTGGGGTGTATTCTCATAAGATGCAATTTCATATTGATACCGATGATTCTCTTCTAGAATTGGTCCAAAGATACTTTCTTCTGAGATTTATGCTCTGAATTGAGTTATTTCAATTATTTTTAGTCATTTCAATAGACGGCTCTCTATTTTATATTGAAGCTTTCCTCAGAAATATCGTCAAAAAGTTAAATAGTACTTTTAATATTTGGATGTAATATTATAATATTTAATAGCTTACTTTTAGAAATTTCTGAGAAATTTTGTTTAATGATTTTTTCAAAACATATGAGCTCCAGGAAAAGTTAAAAACTAATCTCAATCAAGTTTATAAGAAATATATGAATATGTAGAGTATTTTCTCTCTCACTGTTTTTGAAAATACCCTTGTTTGAAGGAGAAAATTTCATATCTTTAATAGCTGATAGCATTAGTCTGTAAGTTGAAAAAAATAGTCTAATGAAATCATGTATTTTGATGTAGTTCTGAAAAATATTTTTTTTTAATATCAATATTTTTACAAACAATAAAAGTAAGTTCATTATCAAAACTAATATCAATTTCAACAGAAAAATTGAAAATACTTACTATACTATATAGGGTGATTCATGGAAGTCCACCGTTGGTAACCTATTTATTCAATAGAGCACTTACCCGATTGTATCAGATTTTATTTATTTCAGAGATGTACCCAAACAGTCACTTCAGTAAATAGAAATGTTATTAATATCCTTATATGATCATTACTATGTTGATTTAAAAGTAAACTAAATATGTCTTCTCTAACAATAAAAAAATATGTAAATTGGCGTTTTATCAGTTCAAATTCTCCTCAATAAGAAAGCTGCCACTTACGAAAACTGTGCAGTGTTCTGGTTTCCAAAAGTGTAGTATGGTTGAAATTTTCTAATATAGTTATTATCAGTCCAATCCAAAATGAGGAGAAACCACTTCATTACACAAATTGTATAAATGTATGTATTTATAATTTGTTAATTTTATATTATAGAGATATATCATATGAACACACAGGAAAATTTAACTTATATCTATAAGTTTTTTGTGACTTTGTTTTGTCGTCGGTAGTTTTTTGTGTCTTTCATTTATCTGTTATATTTAGGTAATTGTTAAAGACACTTTAGTATTTATTATTAGTTTAAATTTATATCAAATAAGAGTTCGTTTTGAAACATTTTTCTAAATAACATTTTATTTTCAATATACTATAACTTTTCAAAAAATACAAATTTTTCATCACGAATATTTTTTTAACCGCAGCGTACAAACACCTTTAAATTGAGGTATCATATGATAGGGGTTGCAATTTGACATTTTGGAATTGGGGTAGCTATCTCGCTATATAATAAAATAATTCAAAAATCCGGTGCCACTACTAATCTGCTTCCCCCTCCATTTTACTGAAAAGGTTTTTGTGTTTCCTAAAACAAAATGGTATGAAAATAAGTCAATCATCTACGACTATTATGATATTAGTACTAATTAAAAACAACTTAAACAGGTAAAAAATCAGGTAATTCATCAATTTGAATCATTAAATTGATCACTGAAACATTACTCTAATATAGTTCCTAAATAAGAATTAAATACACATTATCATTATTTTATCTTATGAGTTTTTTAAATACTCTGTTTATTATAACATTATTTAATACATTTTAATGATATGCCAAATGTTGAGATTCCACCTGAAATTTTTATAAAGATTGTTCAAAAAGATAACTTTTGGTATTGATAGAATCAATGTTCATCCGGAACAATTGGGTCTCTTGAATAGGAAGGTAAATCCATCAATTTATGATTGTGTGTCAACAAATTATCTTTTATTTATAACTTGGGACCCTTCGTCATTTTAGTTGTAGTAAGAATAAGATACTAAATTATTTTAAGAAATTAGTAAAGCAATAACGATTAATTTTCTTAGAAAGGAGTCAGATTAGTTACTGCTCTACCATGTAATAAATAGTTTGTTTCCTACAAATACCATGTCATAATATTTTTTCAAATGTAGAAATGTGTTTATGCATAAGAAAATTATCCAATGGCTTCTGCTGCACAAAGGTAGCCATTATATCTTAACAAATAACAACCTCATTATATGACTTAAAAATATTCACGATCGACTAGCGGAAACTGGTTAGTGCCACCCAAAGTGAGCTCTAACAATTGTTAGTGCCATCCAAAGTGAGTTCTAACAATTATAGTACATCCGGAGGAGGATATTTCAATAAGAATTTCTGATGATCTTCATTAAGTAGCAGACGTTTATCAACAGTAACTGAAATAAGCCATACTTCATTTTTTAGAACAATAGAACAACATATAAATTGACTCCAGTGAAGGACTGGTTATTCGGAGATCTCCCTCGACGAATGAAATTTACGCAGTCCAGAACATTTTTTTGATGAAGCTACTTTCACATGCACAGGCGTTTTTATTTGGAGAAACTGTACCATTGGGATAGTACAATCTATATGTAGCCCGAGAGACACACTTGTAGCACGAATTTAGGATAAATATTTGATATGAAATTTTTAGAGATACTTTAATTTACAGTACCTAAACTACCCGTTTTCAATAGTTGAAATAGCAAGATGGTGCGACTTCGACGGTTCCTCTTAATTGTATAAATAAACTTATATAATTAGTTTCCTGATAGATAGAAAGAGGAAGTAAATTTCAATGGTAGGCTTGAAGTCCTGATTTAACCTCCCAGATATTTATTTTTGGGGACTTATGAGGATTCTAGTTATATTCGACAAAAAATTTAATACGACAAATTCAAAATGCTGGGAATTTAGTTAGAAATGAACCAAGCGTACTTTTATAGGTAGGACCAATTTTACCAAAATAATTCAAAATGCTATGAAGTCAATGCTGACCACTTAAATTTTTTTTTAATAGTGATTTATTATTTTTATTTTGCGAAACAAGTATTTAAAAAAAAATGTCCTCTTGAAACCTGAATACGTTTATCGTCTTTATTCATTACTATTCAATATTTAATATCAGTTTTCTATTTTGGGAAACGTCAAAATTAAAATTGGTAATACCAATATTATAAAATTAGAATGGAAATAAATACAACTAATAAATATTGTATCACTATTTTACAACCTCATATCCTGAAAACCATTATCAATATGGCATTGAGACACGAGGACAATATTTACTTATAAAATATTGGGGTACCAAAAAAAATGTAGCATAGACTGTAGAGAGGGAAAACTAAGTATCTACCCCTACGTCGGATAATAGAGAGAAAATATCTTTCGCTATTATTCAAAGAGTCCCTATATGCATAAACATTTGCCAAGTATCAATAACGTATATAAGAAGGTATGGTAATAGTAGGCAGAAATTATTTTTACATTTTTATATTTGATTTAAGTGCTTCAGGTTAAATCGTCATATTTTAGGTCAAGTATTGCTCCAGTTGTAATAGAGGCAATTATTAATGGCAGTTGGTAACAGGTGATCAAAAATAAATATTTTTAGTTTTGTTGAGATAAAGAAACAAGAAAAATGGGTACTATTTAGAAATATATAATTATAAAGTCTGTTAAATTGTTTGAAGTATGTCTAACGAACTAGAGAAATACCATTTCTATCTTTCGGTATACATCAGCCTGTTTGAATAAACGATCCCTATCCAAGTAAAAAAATTAAGCCGAGCCTCCATAATCATAATAAAAGTATGACAGTGATTTCAAAAATGATCTATTTATATATTTTTTTGAATTGTTAATGGTTATACGAGATGCTAAATCTAAATATCTGAATTTTCTAAATTATATTTTACCATTTAAACGTTTAAATAAGAGAAAGAAAAAAACATTTCAACGGCCAAAGATAAAATCAAAGGATTTATCGTAAAACTATATTTATGGTCTACGTCTTTGTAAAAAGCGATGATTCAAAAGATCGTCGAAGAAATTGAAATGGTAGTAAGTTCTCATATTCTTGCAGGATGCAAAGCTTGCATACTTTGAAAAAATAACTGTTTTATTATTTAATTCTGAAGCTTATAATAGGCAAAAATGGATACTAAAATCGTTTTAGGATATATCAGTATAACTACCTGATTTGACCACAAAAGTGAAAGATATTCTAATAGATCTTATATCTGACTATATGCTTAAATTGAATGAAGAGAAAATATATTATGCAGATCTGGCAAGGAAAGTATTGACATTTGCCATTGGACACTTTCCACCTATTGGAATTAACTTTGTCTTCAATGGTAAACATAAAAACTAGGTAGCGAAATAAGCTCTAATTAAAAATAATAAACAGCAACAGCCTTCTCAGAAAATTTTTTGTATATTTATTACAGTGTGGGACTAAAAACTGTTGCTCTTTAATTTCACTTGCAACTGCGACCCGCTGCAGGGGTGGATGATTGACTCCGTAGTAATAGAAATAGCTACCCTCTGTAATCATACAAACTGCAGGTGATAAAAGATATACAGGTTATTTCAGAATAGTATGTCATATATTTAAGGGTTGATTCTATGAGTGATTTTGAGAAAAAAAGTTTATATGAACTTAGGTCCGTTTGCTATATTTTTTTAAACTTGCTGGGCGTAAGTTAGGTCTAAAAACACATCTTTTTTTATTTATTTAACAACCGGTGGATAGGTCATGGTGGACCACAACCATCGCCTCCTCGGCCTCCTGAATTTTAACAGTTTGGACTTTTTCCTATGGGGTCATTTTAAAACTCTTGTTTACACCACTTAAGTTGAAAGTGTGGAAAATCTAAGAAATCGCATAATATCTTCTTGTAACACTATTAGAAATACTAAGGGACTTTTTCAAAGAGTGTGCGATAATAAGAGAAAAGGGCCGAGGCATGTATCCTTGCAGAAGGAGAACTTTTGCAGCAATTTATTAAATTTTTTTGCCTGAATGGTCGTTATAAATAGCTAGAATTAAGAAAACTATTTTTATATTTTGAAAAAGTAGCGGCGTAACATATTTTTCATAAAAAATAATCAGCGTCATGCTCTTGGGGGCGGCGCTGTTTAAACTTCAACAACCTGTATTTAAGAATAATAATTAGAAACCAAAAACGGACCTAGAGGTTCATATAAACTTTTTCTCAAAATCACTCATAGAACCACCCCTTAAGTTATGACATACCATTCTGAAACACCCTGTATAACTATACTCGTATGTAGAATAAAAATGTTAACTGGATCTAAAATGGGTGGCGATAAGGAAGCGTTTGAGTAATAAGGCAAATGAGTCACTTTACCGTCGTCCATTGTACCATCCGAACTCGTTATGATGATCCTTCGAAACAAAAAAGCCTTTTTGCTCCAGAAAATAAGCAAACACAAAGAAGTGAAAAATAATGAAACAAAACGCGGCATAGTATAAAAGCGGAATAAATTTCAATTTTCAGATAGAAATGAAAAACTGCCGGAAATATTTTCTAACGCAGTTGAATTTCTACTGCAACAAATCATATGAACAAAACACAGTGTCAAAGTTATTACTGTTTATAGCATTCAACGCTTTATTTTAGCAAATTATGATGATTGTCTGGTATTCCAAACCGCGGCTGTTACAACCGACTCTATAATAATTTAAAAGCCACTGTTGGAGGAGTCAAATGATAGTTATATATTTTCACTTCATTTTACCATGAAAATAGTAAAATATTTGGAAATTACAATTAAATTTATCTTAACCACGCCAAAACAACAACTTTATTTTATTATTTAAATGCTGTATTTATACCAACAGTACAAAGAGTTTAGCACAAGTAATGCATGATTCTAGTTACCTAAATTTTCTAAAACTTTTCATAAATAATACATTTTTTATACTTGTACTGAGTTATTACTTTATTAGTAAGAAAATTTTAATTATTTGCTAATATACAAGTATATACAAGTATATATATATATATACATAAATTTGAAACAAATAAAAAAAATTAAAAAATGCAAATAAATATGTATACCTAAGTCCTTGGGCGTGGTTCAAGATATTAAATTAAATTTTTTTTATTTTTTTTTATTGTTACATTTAATCAGCAATCAGAATACAATCCTATAAGCTAATTTGCTATCAATGGACTAAGGTAAGGGTATTAGTCCATAAAATGTCGTGATTAGGACTCTTCCACTGAAGGGCCCCCCTGAACTTCACTTGAAGTCGATTAGCATTTTTCTTTTTAGTCTTCTGGTATCCAGTTGTTGTGTAAGTGGTTGTAGGAGTGGGTTGGAGTGTTCATTTAGTCTTTGGTAATGTTTCCCGCCTCGTTCTTTGATGACCTCTTCGATGAATGGTATTCCAAATTAAATTAAATGAAATGTTTTTTACAAAAACACATATCTAATTACAAAGACTGGTTAAAAAAGGATAATAATAAACCAGATCCGACATTTAAACTTCCCGCAAGTGAACTTGTCACTAACTATCTCTCTAAAAAGGTTTTTAGTTCAGTAATCTAAATATCATGTGTTTCGTAACTTTCAACTCAATTGTTCATTTTAAGATATTTTAAAATACTTACAAAATATATCAGATAAAGAGTTTTTTCTGTAATCAAAATTTTGATCTTTCTGAAAATTTTTTAGAGAAGGATATTTCAGTTAAGAACTTTCTTAACTTGCAAAGTTTTTATGAGCTGCATAGCCGATTGGTCCCTCCTCTAAAAAGCGTATCTAATCAGACGACGTAAGGTTCCACCGAGTAATTACAACTTTATATAAAGGGGGTTACCAGATGTTTATTTATTAATAAAGAACGTAAGTCTTTCATTAATCTTCGCTGAAGACTATTCTAGAAGCGAGTAA
Organism: Hermaeophaga mercurialis; assembly: GCA_951812935.1. Classification (NCBI taxonomy): domain Eukaryota; kingdom Metazoa; phylum Arthropoda; class Insecta; order Coleoptera; family Chrysomelidae; genus Hermaeophaga; species Hermaeophaga mercurialis. The sequence goes on along the minus strand of OX638358.1, from coordinate 22,495,740 downwards.
AATAAATTTGACGGTTTACACCTAACAGCATATTCCAATAAATGTATATTCTCTAATTATCACTATTGTACGCCCGTGAATTGTGTTATAGATCGCAGGGAATCCAATGCTTGGAAACTTTGATTGCATCCGCAAATTTGTGGAAGTCACTACTTACCGATGGATTATTATGCACTTTCTTAGAATACCCTTAATCCGTTTAATGTAAAAGTCTCCATTTTGATTTTTTTATATAAAGTACGAAAAATATTTAATGTTTTCAGAGTGTTCATTTAAATTTAAAAAAAATTCTTTGACTCTAAGAAAACATGAAAAAATGTAAGACGTTTCAAAAAATACTCTTTTTATAGTACTACAGTGACACACGCATGAAGATCCGAGTCTTAATAACAAAGATATAGGTATTCTCGTGTCAGGATTGGTATACCTTACAATTTTGAATGCTTGAATTTTATGGACAAATATTTTAGAATTTTTTGTTGTAAATTTACTAAATTTCATGAAATTTGCTATAAATTATAATAAAATTGGCATTATGATTATTTAAATTATAATTAATTAACCGTTTTTAATATATTTTTTGTTTTGAGAATATTGTATACAATAAAATTAATGTTAAATTTTAAAGTAAATTATAAAGCTCATATGAATCTCAATTTACGAGGGTCATTTGAAAAATTCGCCAAATGGGAGGGAAAAATGAAAAATTATTTTTTTGAAATGTTTTATTTTTTAATATAATATCTTTTAAGTTCAATGCACTTCGTCCAAGGATTCTCCAGAGCCATTTTGCTATCACGAAAGTGCGATTCTACAAATCCTCTAAACTAGCCGTCGACGGCTGCTTTTACCTCTTCTTCCGTGGAAAATCGTTTTTCCCCGAGAAAAATTTTTAGTTGTGGAATAAGTGGAAGTCAGAAGGAGCCAAATTAGGCGAATAAGGTGGATGTGGGCACAAATCGCACTTCAATTTATTCAATTTTCCCATTGCTACCACACTTGTGTGAGGACGTGCGTTATCCTGATGGAAAATGATTTTCTTCTTTCTCAAGCCAGGTCGGTTTTCGCGAATTTTTTTACCTAGTTGTTCTAGGAGGTTAGCGTAATATTCTCCGTTTATTGTTTGGCCCTTGGGAAGATAGTTCATATGTAATATACGTTTAGCATCCCAAAAAACTGAAAGCATAACTTTTCCAGCAAACTTCATAGACATTGCCTTCTTTGGTGGTGGAGAACCGCAATGTCTCCATTGCTTAGATTGTTGCTTGGTCTCAGACGTATAATAATGAACCCAAGTTTCATCTGTTATAATAAATTTCGGAGACCTTGAACCAACTATCCTGCATAACCATATCGTGGACTTTTACAACGATTTCAGGCGTAGTTGCAGTTTTTGACAGTTCACTACGCGAGTCACCTTCTAGGGTCTCGCTACCATGTTTAAATTCTGTCACCCACTTATGTACAGTTGTAAATGATGGAGCAGAATCTCCAAACGTATTCTGCATATATTAATGAATTGGTGTTGTCTTCCAACCTTTTTTTACAAAGTATTTAAAAGCAGCGCGCGTTTCGATTTAGTCAATTTTGCAATATTCACAAAACTAGTTCTTTTCAAAGGATCACCAATCTGAAACTAATGAGCAGAACGATTTACAATTTGACATTTATGCACAAGACAATTGGCGCAATTTTTTACATATATTTTATTCGAACTGGTGCTGCCATCTGTGCTTCATTTCGCGAACTTTTCATATTACCCTCGTATTATTTAAAAGTTTAATTAAAGGATTTATACCATATGCCTAAATTTACCATCCCATACGAGCTAATTAATTAATATTTAAAAATTAATTTTAGTTTCATATATCTGAACTCATTATCTTAGAATTCCTTTGTATTGGCTTTTTGAAAGCTTTTTAAATTTTTTCTAAAATGTTATCTAATATAAACTCAATTGTAGTGGTAAATTGTAATCCTAATATATTTGCTGCTTTAATAATTTGTAATATTTACATATTTTCACAAATTTTATCAAATATGATATAAATTCCGATACTATATATGCATACCTATGCATATATGTAAAAAATATTTTTAACTTTTTACGGATTTTTTTTTAAACAATTTTAATTACGTGTTAACTTAATTAGGTACATGTATTTTATCCTGATTGAAATTTCAGTTATGTGCATAATTTTCCCAAAATTAATTTCCCCTATAAATTCCGAGCTTTTTAACCACTTTACACTGATTATAATTTCAGGATTACATTTCGGATATATTTGACAATATAACATGATTATGGTTTGGTAACGACTTTAAATATAGTATATTTTAATTGAAACTAAAACAAGAAAATAAAATATTCGAATTTTATATTTAACTTAATAAAAATAATGAATTTCTCGAGAAATGAAAAACTGTTGCCTTATTAATTCATGATATAATTTCAAAGACACCTATATATTTTCACATTATAATAATATACAGGAAAAACTTCAAAAGTTCTGGTGGTTGTCCTTGCAAGATGTAGATTGATAGAAATATAACTATAGTGCGAATATTTTATTATATTCATTGTATTCAAATATATTGTCTGATCCGTTATTGAAAAATTGATATATTAATATTTATTTTATTGAATGAATTTTGAATAAATAAGTAAGTCAGGAACTTTTGGGTTTTAATTAATATAATAAAATTTATTATGCACAATATTTGTATAATTATATAAACTAATAAAAGCTATTTATTCCAGAGGGATTGGCATAAATAGGCCGAATTAAAATAAACAAAGGGCTTTAAAATGATGCCTTACTTGACCCCTAATGCCATGTAAATATTTTGGGGTGATTGTTACCCTCGCTTGGAGGTGTAAGTAGCGAAGTCGAAAATACCGGAGAATATTGTCCCCCTTTGATTAAAAATCGACGGGTCTCTGCGTTTTTTTAAAACGTTGACGACGTTCCTGATAATGGCTCTGTTTCGTTTTCGTTTGGCCACACTGTATATATATATAAACACATTTTCGTCAATATTTCCAATTGACATTAAATTGTGGTTCTACTATTATTAGATTTTGCATGAACAAATGATCTTATTAAAATTTCCGCTATTATTATACAAATTCGTGCCAATTTTATTGAAAACCTGAAAACTAAATTCTATTTAATAATTGAAATTACAACATAATTTCCGCAAATGAATGGAAATAATTATTTCGCAGTGGTAGATTAATGACAAAATTATATCAGTAGCTGTATTGGTTGTCATGATTTTATGATTTAGTCAAAAGTCGGTTGGTTTTCGTTTTGCTGTAATGTCCACATTTTATATTCCGGTAGGCGTAAAACAATTCGCAGGTGTTAATGTGCTAGTTTATGATCTGGTTGTTTAAAACTTCTAAATATTACACACATTAATTTGCAAATTATTTTCGTAATAACAAAGTACGCTTCTTTGCCTAGACAAATTTTGAAAACAAAATAAAAAATGTACACTAGTCATAACAAGCAAAAAAACATAGATCTGTCAACTTAATCCTACAGTTATTAAAAAAATGGGGATATTATATAAGTAGACTTATTCTTTATTCAAGAGTTATAACACGTATTGTATTTTATTCTTTTTACGGTTCTATTAATAAGAAATTTTTCCATTTGGAAACCATATATCTCTATTTTAAACAATTTTATCATCTCGTATTGAAGAGTTCGCATTGAAAACCCAAACGAGAAACATAAAATTCTTCTTCGTCGTAAAGTCACATCAGATTTGAAACCTCATAAGAACTTTATTTGATTTAGACTCTAAAAGAATTAAGAGGCTCTATTGTGAGGTGAAGGTAACGCGAACTTTGTGACCTATTAAAATTTTTCGAATCCGACTAGAGCTCCTATTTCTTGATTCAGCTTGTAACAGACAAATATTTCAGATGATACCGATGATACACAATAGGTTATTCACGAGGAAAATACGAAGCGTGTAGAATGTCGAGAGTCAAATAGGCGGAACAAGGATTTTTTACTTACCGTTTACCCTTTACTTTAGATAATTTTTCTTTTATTGCACCTAAAACAATTTCGATATAAAATACTGAAATACTAAAAATGTATTATCATAATTGAGAATGTTTAGTGATATAACTGATGAAAAGAAAAAAAAAGACAATAAAATTATAAAAGTTTTATTCAAAAATATCGAGCTGAGAGCAAGCAAAAACCAACTGAAGAAGACCTGTAATAGTATATTCTCTAACAAGGTTAGAAGGAAAAAAAATCGACACGAAATCTTTACTTTAGTCCATTTTATGATAAAGGGCCAATTGTTAAGCTTTGATTAATATTCCAGTACAATTTAATTAGGCTTAATGAAACCCTTTAATAACGATCTGCTTAACAATAGAATGAATCTAACGTTATCCTAAATGTAAATCAATGCGAGTTTAGAATAAATTATAGCTTTATTCTCTATTGTAGTCATACATTTATAATACTTTGTTAAATTATAGACAAGAATGGGTACATCAGTAAAAAGTCAGATTCTTGATTAACTGCACTCGACCGAAAAATTAAACGGACACTGTGATTTTTTTTTTGCTGACACATGGACTTGGAATAGTAAATGATGTTTAATAAGTATAAAAAATAAATTGATACGAGTAACATGTGTTTTCGTCGTTAAATTATTTCAATATTAGTTTAAAAAAGCGCACTAATATGGGTAGGTACTCATATGAACATGGTAAAAGTAATTTATTATTGAATGTTCTTTTATATCTTGAACCTCTTTCAGGTTGTGGTTTTGTGAATTTTTGAGTTTTTTCTTGAAAAAAATGAAAATGAAGTCAGAAGAATCTGCTGCTCTAGATGTAGAAAATAATGATCGTATAAGCCGAACTTCATTCTTTTGTGATTTTTATGTTCATTATTTGCAATTGAGTAAATCAAATTATCAATCGAATTCTGAATTCTCCAGAAAACCATGGTATTCGATTAATTTTGCGTGAACTATAACTTGTTTCAAATTGAAATTTGTGCATATGGTCTGTGGTATCTGTGACGCCACTGTGTGTTAAAGAACGAAGAATAGGGATGTTTATACATAAAACCTGTCGGTGAACAGAGACCGAAAATGCCTCTGGTGCATGCATTCTAAAACTTACATTGTGTCACGTACTGATGTTACTCAAGTTACGAGTAACTTCGTTCCTAACGTGATTTCGGTTTGATTTTCTATTTTTCCTTCCTTCAAATAGAATAATATTACTGAGATGGCAAAAGAAGGAATGTTATAATGAGAAAAATTAAATTTTACGTTCTACGAACTGAAAATAGGCAATACGTATGTTTATAGGAACTTAATTTGGCACTAAAAATATGATAATTCTAAATTAATTGTTTCAACTCTTATTTTACAGAAATTATACATAATAAATATAGAAATATAAATAATACTTATCTTGCATTTCCACAGTCTTCCAAATCGTTTTGGTTGCGGTATCTGTCTTGTAAAATGGTAATTTCAGTTACCGAAATTTAGGTAGACCAGAGCATATTAAAATGCTTTGGTACTCACTTTATGGAAAGCATAAAACAAAAAAAAAGAATTAACTAAATTTTAACAAAGTTTTTTTATAATAATATCCATTTTAAATAAAGTATGTAAATTTCAATTAACATTTTCTTCCACTAGATTTTATGTAATCTAAACTGTTCTGTTGGAAATGGTAACCCTGAAATTCTATTGTGGATTTCGAAAGTATTTGTCAGCTTATCGTCCGAATTTTCTTTATATTGTGTCTAACACTGTTGAGATACATTTATTTGGAGTGCATTGAAGAGAAAAAGAGATTTTCAATCCGCTTATTTGATAGAAAAAGGATTGGATAGGTGCATTTATTGATTATCTTAAAGGAAAGTCAAGTCTCGTTTGTTACTTTTATTCAAATAAATTTTCAATAAGATTGTTGCGATCTAATAATTATTTGTTGAATATTTTTTAAGTAGTTTGCGAAATATTTTCTCATTCATGCTTGGAAATATTATTAAAAAAAATGTCTTCTATACAATTTTGCTATAAATTAATTTTTTGCTGCTTTATTGAGCTCATTTATTTTTTGGTGTTCCTCTCTTCCATTTGAATTATTGTCTTTCTTGCAGTCATTCGACTTGTTAAAAGATAATCTCATAGATCTTTTCCAAATTGCCAATACCATTTTAGTTGTCCTTTCTTTATAGTTGTTACAATTGACACTTGTTTGCTTTCATTTTGTATGTCCTCGTTTTTATCGTATCTTTTTTGTTTACCTATTATCCTTTGTACTTAGTTTTCCCTCCATCTTAGTTCTACTGGTATCTCTCTATTTCTTTATCGTAATCTAAAAATATGCCCCTTAGGCATTTATTGGATAGTACAATTTTTATCGTTTATTTTTCAGAACTAGTATTTAATTTCTCTCTTCCATATCCTTCTTTGTGCTCAACATCCTCTTGCATTTTCCCTCTTCTATATCCTTCTCTCTTATTTTCATTATTTTTTAATAATGGGTTTAGCTATTAGTATTATTCGTATATGATAGTTCACTTAATTGGTATTGAGTTCATATATCTCATTCTGCATCTTTCTGTTCTTTGTTATTTTTATATAAGATTAAAAATGACGAACGGACATATTTTGTGCTATTTTATTTTTTTATGATTAAGGTCTATTTTTACAATTTATACTCATTTAAATAAAACAACATAAATCATGTCTTTCTTACGTTCTATTTTTGAAATATAAATGATATTTACACATTTTTATAGCCGAAATATCACGTCAAACTATTAATATTTCAATTCTACATCGTAATTGAAAATCAATATATTCTTGATGTCTCTATTCATTTCCCACATTTTAAGTGAGATTATCCTTTTCGTTTTGATTTGATAAATTCTGTAATAAATTTATAATTAGATTGGATTTTTAGACATATATTTTGATTGAAAATGTTTTAAATTATATGAATGATTTATTTATATTTAAAAAATAATGGGATTAACTGACAAGAAACGTAGGTATTATTAAATTAATAAAATTTAAAATACTTCTATATCAACACGAGACTCATACTGGTACAAATTATTTATTAGTAAATATTTGTATTAAATAACAAGTAGATTACTTAAACATTTATTTATAAATTCATGATGAATAACTTAGAGTTTCCCACATTCTTTTTGTTTCATTTTGAATTGTGACATTTCCAATTGCTTCTTGAAATATTTTTTAATATGAGTCAACATTAAAACTATTCTCTTATAACTTAAAGCTATCTCGTCAAATACAAATTTGGTAAAATCTTTAAAAACCACTCCTTAGAGGATCGGGTTTCCTATCTCTTTTTCTTACAATTGAGTGAGCTACTTTCTTCTGGTGTTTTATAAAAATTAAACCTTTTAACTTAAAAATAAAATGAAAAATAATTACAAAGATATCTTTATTATCAATGTGAAGCACTATTCTTGTAATTCGTGAGCGCCTTCCTGAAGGATTTTTTAATTCTGTCGTCCTTATCTACCTAAATTTTATTTATTGAATGATCTGCCTTTACCCAAGTTTCATCTAAGTAATAAGTTTTTCAACTTTCTTTTCTGATTTGTTTATTTGCCTTTAAAGACCTTTAAATACCTTGGTCTTCGTAAGTGTTTCATCTTCCACTATTTTTCGAATATTACACAAACACAAGTATCATCCATACAAAATAAATTGCTTCAAGACTCTAACAAATATAATTTTATTGTCATCTCAAATTTGCGAATTATTTTATCAGCCTTTGATGGATATACCCCATTGTTTTTTAAGTAACTGCACATTTTGAGGCCATGATTTAGTTAATAAACATCATTGCATGTATTAGACTGAAAGTGATTCACATGTTCTTTTTAGACAACCTTTAATGAAAAATCGTATCTTGAGTTATTGGGAGGAATAATTGATCCACGTACTACAAAAATAATAGAAATTGATGAAAACCTTTCCGAAGATTTGCTTACTTTTCAACAAGATGGAGCATCTCCACACTTCGTCTGTACGACAATTTTTGAATGAAATTTTTCCCGTTTGTTCTATAAGTAGAAGGTCGATGAATATCTAAACTTTTTTTTATGCAATAATTCGAAAACAAAAATATGGGATACCCAACCAAAATCTCCAGATTCACGATAAAGAATAGAGAAAAAAAGCTGATATTTAAATCCACAGAAAGACATTTCCAAATAAATTATACCATTGTATGGAAGTGAATGGTGGGTCATTTTGAAAACGCTTATGATAAAGTCATTAAAATAAAAGTTCCGCATAATTCAATTTAATTTTAATTTAAAATTCTGTAGCTCTTACTAATTAATTTAAACCCCATGTGTTCTCCGTTTTTGAAATTAGTTGAACGAGAAGGATCCAAAAATTGATTAAAAATATAGGAAGTCATTCAAAAAATTTGAAGAGACGATAGCAGGAGTAAAAAACTGACTTTTCCTCCAAATCTAAATATGGCATCATATCCCTGTTCGAATATTATTTGACGTATGTATTTTTGTTTTTTGTAAAAGTCAATACTTTAAATTTACTTAACGTGGATATTTTTATCTGAAGAGCACTGTATATTTTATCTGTTGGCAAAATTGAAGCAAAGTTTATATAATGTTTCCAAATTTTTATAGAGACGAATAATTTTTTTACAAATTCTAAAGTTAGATACCTAATCTGATTATTATTGGTGTTCCTTGTATAACAATACAAACTAGCCTATCGACAATTAATAGCATGATAATGGCATACAAGGTTCTATTTACAATATGATAATAATAATAACTGGAATAATGTTTAATATTATTAACTCTTAATGATACTAATAGACTAATAACGATATGATTTAGAATTAGTAATACCGAATATCTGATCACGGATCATATATAATTGGGTATTTTCCCTTTATACAGCTTATATACAAATTCATCAAATAAATTAATAAAGGAAATTTATTTCATTACAAACTATAAACAATCAAAGTCATCCTTTATTTAAATAATATAATACTAAGCTAGTATACAATTAATTATAATTAAATTTATTGATTTTATCATAATAAAATACCATAATTTTTATTTTTATTACCTTAGTTCCGGACGACTCTTTTTATGTTTTCTAGTTTCTAGCACAAAAATGATTTATTTTACTGCTTTGAAGGGTTCGTTTTTTTTCACCAGAGGTCGTATTCGAATTATACTCCGGCCGATAGGGCAATATCAACATCATAATCAGTTTGACCAATAGTTTAACTTAACTTTAATACTGGTTTCATGGACGTACATACTTTTAGTCAATAATATAATTTACTATATTTTATCCATAAAGTTTGTGTTTAAGTGAATAGTATTGAAATAGTTATAAATGTACAAAAATAATGTTTATATTTTTTCGTCACTGCAATTTGTGCACGCGCATAAACGTTCGTTTGCGTTAGTGTGGATTTCGAGTGGGTTCGATTTGTTAGTTTATTTCAGAATAACTCGAATAGTTGGTAGTACTATAACATTACAGAAATATCGTGTATAACATGTATCGGTTTTAGTAGAAAAATTCTATATATACATTTAAATTTTAAGAATTTGTAAGTCGTCAAAAAATGAAACTAGAGATATCTTAATAATAATTATATTTAATATATTCGAATATTCGATAAATGATTACTTTGCTTCATTTTAATATTTTATTATAATTAAGATTTGATGGGCAATAAACGAAGTCAATTAGAATAAAGGATATATAAACGAATCAAATAAGCTTTGATATCCGATTGGTTAACTATTCATTATTTCCAGTTTTACTGCAAATTCAATAGCTATTATCCATAAAGAGCAAATTACCCTATGGACAAATTGAAATATTTGAAGGCCATTATGAGGCTCTACTATTGTGTTAACTGTGACTACGTCATTGGTTTACATCAGTTTACTGCTAATTACTGAACATCTGACCTATTACAAGCCGGTAAAGTGAGGAATTACTTAAACAAGGAAATGCGTGTAAATGATATTCACTTAACGTGAGCCTCGCTTTTAATTTATAATTAATGAATACCAGATGTATTTTTACCAAGAATTTATTACCTAAAGCTCTTTATTTTTATTTAATTCATAATGTAGACATCAAAGCTAATAAAATATATTAATTAACAAAAATTATTTGTTGCATTTCACTTTAAATCTAAGATTAGGTGATTAGTTCAAGTTTGCCTCATTAATTAAACGATAGCTCCGCAAGTGATTCTCTCATTTCTCTCTCTTGTTATCATATAATTAACTATTGCTTAACAAAAGTTCAAGGTTTTACAAAAATGTACTAAAACGAAGGAATTTATGTATTATTAAATGTCAATTGGGAACGTAACGATAGGCATCAATAAGTTGAAGTTGTAAAGTAAAACTGTTGGAAGGAGAGTACAACTCCGATGGGACATCATCAAGGAGAAGCAAATTAACTCCGAAATCTCGGGAGACACATAACTCCTGGTTTTATCCTTCGGTCGCATAACGTCAGGTTAGTGCCCCTCCTGCTCGTTTACACGGTGTACGACGCGTTCCCTATTGCTACTGGGATTTATCCTTGACTGAAATCTAATTTCTAAAAGCTTGATACGCAGCTTTATTTTATTCCTATCCCTAATCCTCCAGGAAATTGATTTTGAGGGAAGTTCGAAAAAATTTGTGTAAAGTGTGTTGCAATCATTTTAGTTTGTATATTTATAAATAAAGTATAACATAATTTTAATTAATTTACTATATCTATCATTTACTAATCAACTAACCAAGTAGCCATCCCATTAGAATAAATTAATTAACAAGATCAAAACACTGAGTGAAACAAACCCTTTTGTAATTTATCAAATGAATACGTTGGACATTGGTATTATCTATTCAACGATGACCATAGAATTCTACGTCAATTGAATATATTCGGGAGTGACATCAGATTAATTTTCGTTAAATGATCCTTAATACCTACAAAGAGTAACGATGGACAGCAACTGACTTAATAATTAAAAATTTGTGTTGGATTCTACTCTAAAATAATAGCATCGAAGAAATCGATATTGAATTTATAGTTTATATTTTTTTCGGAATAAGTAAATTGATTATGGAAATGAAATAAAGAATACTTATAAACAACACTTACTATTTTGGCTAAAATGCATTGGCGTTAAGTCTAGGGATAGAGCGGGTCACTCTATTGACAAATTACCATTTAGTTAAAACATGTATGGACCAATCAAGCAAATTAAAAGTATTCTTAAAATTAAACAGTACCAAATAAAATTTTACTCCAAGCATTATTTTAGTGGTCATTTATATAGTGTGTTAAATCCCCTCTACCTGGGATTTAGTTATGTTATTTAGCGCATCTTTTCCGACTGCTTTAATTAGTTGTGAGTATTAAGTTCGGGTTTATTTTCCAATTTACGATTAAATTTATAGTCTAAATGTAATTTAGTGTGGATAAAGTTGTCAGTTGCAACGCCCTGTCTTAATTCTTTCTAAATTAAACAAATACACCAGACGACAACAAACAAATTACGTGGATTTTTTATTTTTTTATTTCGTTGTTCATTTATTCTTGTTTTATTTTTATTTTCTTTTAAAAGTAGGGCTTGTTAAAATAATAATATTAACATCAAAGTAAATATAATTCCAAAAACGGCGAGTTTCGACATTATTTTTGTTTTTATGTATACAGGTTTAACAACTTATACTCCGAAGTTTGATATTTTCGTTATCTTGAGAAATAGGAAAGAATCTTTTAATTAAAAGTTATAGATAGAGTCAAGCTTCACATTTTAAAAATATTTCGTAATGTACATATTGTCTCATAATATCACAGCATATCAAAGTTATGTTTTTTTTAATTGAACACCCTGTATATTATCTTGAATTTCAATTTCGCTTATTTTTCCTATTCCGACAATATAGGCTTCTACTAGTTTCTACAGGGTATATTTGATACGATCACTTTTGTCTGAAAATCTTAATGACATTGTCACCCTGTATTATTTAAAACCAACAATTAAGGCCAAAAGAATTTATTAGTAGTCTAGTTTAGCTACAACTCATAACGATTTTGATAGCTTTCATTTTGTGTATATGGTGACCCAAAACTAACGCCCATGATTTTCTCAGTTATTTTAAATAGAACACCCTGTATTTTATATTATCTTCAAAAACCACTTAAAAAATACTTTAACTTGTGTTACCTGAATGTTTTTTGTTAGAGTTGGCCATATCTGCTGTGTTTAACAGAAGATAGATAGTATTGTTATGTCAATGAATTGTAAATTAATATTGAGCTTGATTGGGTTAGATTTCTTGTTATTTAAGTATAAAATTTGATTTGGCGAATGACGAATTTTTCTAACGAAGAATTAGTCGATATGATTTGGATTCTAGGTGAATGTAATAAAAATAGCTTGCTAGCAATAAGGGTGATTCATGAAAGATTTCCCGAGCGTCGATTACCCGAAAAACGAAGTTTTGAGAAAGTAATAGATGGATTTAATCATACAGATACTGTAGCACATGAAAAAAATGAACAAACGAAAACCGTTATTACCTTAGAAAACGAATTGAATGTATTGTTAGCAGTAACAGATAATCCACATACAAATATACGAGAAATTTCCAGGGAACAAGAAATATCTTATGGTACTGTACAAAAAATACTGTCAAGCAACAAGATGCACCCATTTCATATTCAGTTACACCATGAGTTACTCGATGATGATTTTCAGCGGAGAACAAACTTTTGTAATTGGCCACAAAGAAAAATTCATGACCAAAGAGATTTTTTTGATTATGTACTTTTCGGGAATGCGGCTACATTTCATAAAAGTGGTTGTTTGAATAGGTACAATTTTCATTACTATTCAAGAGAAAATTCCTATGGTATAGTTACTACTTCTCAAACAAGATGGTCTTTAAATGTTTGATGTGGTATTGTTGGAGATTATGTACTTGGAGCATATTTTTTGACGAAACAGTAAACAGTGAAGTATAAATTGAGTTTTTGGAAAATCAGTTGATTGTACTTCTTAAAAATGTTCCACCTTCGTATACATCAGCAAATGTGGTACCTACATGACAATACATCACAATGCTCTCATTCGTGGTCAACTCGATTGTCAATTTCCAGACCGATGGATAGGAAAAGGAGGACCAATTTAGTAGCCAGCTAGATCACCAGATCTAATAAAAGTTTTTATGTGGGGGTATGTGAAATATGAGGTGTATAAAATACCCGTAACTACACGAGAGAATATGAAAAATAGAATTAGGGTTGCTTTCCAAAACATTAGTTTCCTAATGTCTAGGGTAGGTCATTTAAAAATCGGATACTACACTGCTTAAATGTAATGGGTGGTCATTTTGAGCAGTTATTATAATTAATTTGTATTTAATTATTTTGAATGTTCTGTTTAGTTTATTGCTGTTAGTCTGTTATTTTTTAAACGATCTTTTATTTTATTTAAAGAGCATTTAATATTGATGTGAGAAAATCGATGTAGAGGAGACATGGCTAATTCAAACAAACTTACAGTATCTTCCAAAAATGTCGTTATCAAAATCGTTATGAGTTGCAGCTAAACTAGACTACTAATGAATTATTTTCGCCTTAAGAGATTATGTCTCAATTGTTGATTTTAAATAACAATTTCATTAAGATTTTCACACAAAAGTGACCATATCTTTAAAAGTGCCCTATAGAAACTAGTAATACCCTATATTATCGGAATAGGAAAAATGAGTGAAATTGAAATTCAAGATAATATACAGGGTATTCCATTAAAAAAACATAACTTTGATATGCTGTGACCTTATGAGACACCCTGTATGTTACAAAATAATTTGAAACTATGAAGCTAGACTATATCTATAACTTTTATTTAAAACATTCTTTCCTAATTTTCAAGATAATGGACATATCAAACTTCGGATTATAAGTTGATCACCCTGTATATAAATAAAAGAACAAAAATATACAAAGAAACATTTTTATATTCGTAAGCAAAACCTAAACTATTTTTCTAATTTTTGTTAATAAATCACAAATTCCTCATAATATGCAGTCTGTACCGTAGTAAACATCAAGCAAATAGATTTAACTGAATAGGTTAAGACTTGTCTTATTCTCCTTCTAAGGGTACGTGATCTGAGTTTGCCTCATCAAATGTGATAATCAAATCTAAGTCTATCTTCATTATAGTACTTTGTGACAACCATGTGTTTCACACTTGACGAATAATTTAATAATATATGTTAACCATTCCGTTTACCACATCATTTTCCTCAGCTAGCTTTGTACCCAGGGGGTAAGATAATTATTTGTATTTCACCTTTGTTCGCTTACTTTAGAGTATCATAGAATAATTCAGGGCAGAAACTTTGTAGACAGTGTGCTTGTAAGAATTTAAAATGATACATAAAATATGAATGTGCCAAGAAGGAAATAAAACAAATTGTGGGAGCGAAGAAAGGGTAAAAAATATGAATAACTGCAAATATTTAATATCTATTTTTTACATCTGACTCTATTTCATTGTGGAAGGTATTTGGTTTTATTATGATATAGATATTTTTAGAACTTCGATTTTAGAAACACAGAGAGACTTTTTAATATTCATAGTTATTATTAATAAGTCGCTAGTAAATAACAGAATTTTCGCAAAGCTTAATCTTGTTTCCAGAACGTTTATAAATATTTCATATCCAGCTGGGATTTGGTATGAATCTGCCGCCGACTACAGAATTATTTATTTCAAGTTTGAGCCAAAACATTATGAAATATGTAAATGCCCTCGAAGTAATAAAAATCGATTCTATACTAGGCGTTTCATTAGGAAAATGCACATACATATACGTAAGTTGCATTTATTAAATACTAACTAATAAAAAATCGTAAGATATAAATAAATTTGAAACATTAGCCAGAATCCTTTTCAATACACTGTTATTAAAACCATTAAGAAAGTATTTTTCTCTAATGTCAGGATTTGATACCACTGTAGTTATTTGTTGTTTGACGCATGAGCATTTGTAAAATTTGACATTTGTTGTGATAATGAAATGTAACATAAAGGTACTTTTACATGATCATGACAGTTGTCAATTTAGTTTCAGTTTCAGTTCATTTGTCAGCAATTTCTCTTTTCTGTTACAAAGTCGTTATTTTGCAATTGTGCCCTTTTTATATGTAGTTATGCCTTCGAATATTATGCGAATAATAAGACCTGAAGGGATAAGTTTATTTTAACTATAAATTAATTGTTTCAACTCTTACTTTGTGAAAATTATTCATAATATATAGGAAAAGATAAATAATACTTATCTGAATTTCTACAGGTTTCCATAGTGTTTTAATATATATTTAAGTCTACCTAGATTTCAATATTTGACATACCATTTTCCAGACAGAAAGAAGTTTGACAGATCTTTTAAAACTTAAATAATTTCATAAACCTGATAACCAGTCATTGTTAAGCAATATTATTTTTTCTAAAAATATATTTGGTTAGTATTATTTAGTTCAAAAGGTGATCTAAGATAACTGAACTTCCCAGGTTTGGTTGTTCATTCAATTCTGTATATTGAGGATATTTTAATTCTTTATTTCATATTCCTCCAATAAAATCAATTTCTTCTTTTTTGTCGCTTATATAAAGTACGTCCACTGTTGTTTCCATTGTCGTATTAAATGTAATTTTGTGTTTGGTGTCAATGAGGTGTTTTGCGTAATGTGACTTATATGGTTATTATAATCTATAAGCTCGTAAGTGTTCACAGTAGCGTATGTTAAAATTTCTTAATGTCTGGCCAAGATAGATGGCGTTACAATTCGGATAATTTAGTTTGTAAATACCCGATTTTGAAAATTTATTAATTTTAGGCTGTACATTTAGTAAAAATAAATATTAAAATGAAGAGTAACAAAAGTTACGTGTTGGTGCGTACACACTTTGTGATGAAAGAAAAGGCCAAATTTTGTATTATAAGTGTGTAAAAATTCTTTAATGAAGATTAGGCCAAATTTTAACTCTAATCTTCATTAAAGAATTTTTACACACTTATAATACAAAATTTGGCCTTTTCTTTCAAATATTAAAATGCTTTGGAACACTGGGAAATTTAAATAAGTATTATTTATTTTTCCATATTTATCATTTTAACTGACAACTGATACGTTAACTTTTGGGAATCCCATCGAGCGACAGTTTCATTTTTCTTTCATTTATTTGTATTCACACATAGAGATAATAGAGAACTGAACTGACAACTGATATAACCGTCCAAAAGTACCTTAAGTTGAATATAGTGAGTCGTTCGAGTATAATTTAATTTTAAATCTTAGTGACGAATTTCGTGAAGATAAAAACGACAGAAAACATTGATGCTGCTATAAAAGAAATGATAATGGTACATTGTCATGTGAGAAATTTAATCGCATTTAGGGATTCATGCGAAACAATATCATCAAATTTTGCATGATCATTGAGACAATCAAAAATAGGCTCAATTCAAATGGTGTAAAGAAATAGGTACTTAACCAATTCAACTCAGGTACTCAAAGTTTGAGCGATTGCTTGTTTTGTGTCAAAAGCATATCGCTACTATCGCTATAAAAAATACAAAGATACATTTCCAAAATCAAAAATTAATTGCGTGGTCATCATTTTTCAACGATGTAATTAAAGCTTTTAAAAATGTGATGAGCGTGGACTTTTTTAGCTTGGAAAAAATGTTGAATAGATTGAAAAAGGGAATACTGTAAGCTACTTTTTGAATTCTAAATATTATTGTTTGCGTCTATGACGAAATTTACATCCGCAGCCCCCGTATCATATTTTGTTTAAGGATTAGAAACTTAAAATATTAAAGCTATTTAAGTTTCGGTCCCCGAGGTCCCCGGTTTGAGTCTCTGCATGGGCATGGGTGTTATGGTGTAAATGTGTGTATGTGTATGTAAAAACGTGTTTGTCAATATTATCAATGAAGGCTGAAATCCTAGTGTCATAAAAAAAGCTATTTAAGTTAATAGACCATCTGGTCGGAGAATTAGTAAAAACATTAAATTATTCTAAATTCGTCCTAAAAATCTGTCAGCAAAATAATTTCTTGAAAAGAAACACGAATAGTTCGGGTCGATTAAAGAAGTGTAAATTCTGGATTTTAGTAACCCAATGAAGAAAAACAAATGGTTGCTATCTAATAAATATAAGAGTTTGGACCATATTTCATAAAACTGATTGAAAGACAAAGGAAAAATATAAAGGAACATATTATTATGATGTGGAATATGCAAATGGTTTTCCTGGATCTTCAACGGTTTCTAGACAGGCTTTAAATTTTAGGCTCTGAGTATTAATACCTGTGTATGCTTTTAAATACGCGTTTTATAATAATAATTTAGGAATATAAGAATATACAAGTTGTGTCGTTAGAAAAGTATCATTAAACTGTTGCATATTTTTGAACATTGGCATTTGTTTTATAATTTTGTTAACAATAAGTGTATGTAAGGGGGGGTCAGAATAACTCTGTATCTTCTGCCCTTAAGTTAATAATATTTTTTAATAACTACTAAATAAATATTTTTTTTATAGAAAATATATATTTACCGAAATAAAGACTACCTCTGTTCCTATTACAACTTAAATAAATAATTAGTTCAACGAAGTTTTATTGTTTGTGAAATGCTAGAAAAAATATTAAAATATAGGTGATGCTTCTCATTAAAAAGCGATGTGTTCTTTAAGATTTTTCATAGCGTAGAAATTAATAAAATTGATGAAATAGGAAACCACTTTAAATGAAAGTTTAAAATTTCCAAATAAAGCAACAATGGGTACTTAATCAATCCGGAAATTTTAAAACCGCATATGTTGACCGTTCGCATTATAACCTCGACGGCTATAAAGCCAGTAACAAAACAAAACTCGGGAAAGTCGGGTGAAACAAAAATATTTATTTTCAAATAACGACAGTTATACATGGCACGGCGTGTGTTTTATTCTCGAATAACTGGGGGGCGCAGATAGAATGACTTAATCTACGTATATGTGAGGATAAAACTTTGAACCGGGTTTCACATGCATAAGTTTCATTAGGGTTTATTTTTCTTTTTTGCGGCAGCCACTCGTATACAAGGAAGGGGTGTTTTGACGATTCCGTTTTTTGGCCCGCAGTTCATTTTTAAATTTAATTAAATCGGGAGGTATTGGTACAGTTCGAAATGGCTTTTAAAGGGAAAATGGTCGCGGTTGTGTTAATGATTTTTGCAGTATAAACAAATAGTTGAAAATGCTGCGTATTTCCCATTCCAAAAAAAGGAAGTACAGAAATATTATTTTTTTTCAAAAACTTGCAAAAATGAATGGAAATTCATTTATTATTAAAAACACAGGAGAGTGATATCACGTTAAGATGAATCTTAAAATGAAAAAAAAAAAATTGCAAATATTTTATTAATTTCTAAAAATTTATTATGTTACAGATTAACTACTTAATTAATAGTTTAGTTTATAAATTTAAGTTCTTAATTAGCCAATTAACAAATAAATTTTCTGATCAATGTTTAATGATCTATGTTGCCAAAGCATCATGTTGTTTTCATTTGGGTAAAATATCACTAAGAGTTTCAAAATCACTATATCACATCTAATTCGAATTTTAAATTGAATTATTGCGATTTAATGGTCTTGATGCTCAAACAAAGAGTGTGAGCTGTAGGAAAAAGTAAAATATAATTTTAACACTGTATTTATGTTTGGTTAGTGTAGGACTCCTGGGTTACAAACTTTGCCCTTTATATTTGTTCACTGGAGCCTTTTATAGTAAATTCTTAAGTAAATAAAAATTTTTAGTATCTGTCTAGAGAAAATTGATACGGTTTTGTATTATTTTTAGATGAAAGAACATTAAATGTTGGAAAAACTAACTGAATAATGTTAATTAGTTTACAAAATAATATACAAGACTAGGAATATTGATAATAGAGCAAGAAATGAAAATATTTTGATTAGAAAATAAAACATGTGAAACATATCAGAAGAGCAGAAAACGTTAAATAGTGTATATTGCTTTAGTCGTACCACAGCCCAAGTCGTGCTCAAGTAATATCTGATCTCAAATTAATAAAAGGCGATACCTAGTGCTGTAAAATTAAACTATTTATCGTAATCGTAATCGCTATCGTAATAGTAAGATTTTATAGTGTTTTAATTAAAATTTTTAGGTTATTTGTAAGCATTTAAAAAAAATACGATGATAAAATTCTTTTTGCGATTTATGTCTGTTTTTATCGTATTTTGCCATTCGTTTATCATTTGTCAAAAGAAAATAATATTAGGTTGTCAGTAATTTGGTTTCAAATTATAAAAAATGCGTCCAAAAACAATTGTTATTTTTACTGGAGAGTCATAGCACATATTCCAAAAATTTAGAAGCAATTCAGCTGGCTCGTGATTATGGTACATATAATTTCCTCTTCACAGAATACATATATTACAGCCATTAAACAGATTGTTCTTTAAATTACTAAAAAATAACTAAAATAAAGCGGCATCTTTTTGGCTACGTGTTATAAAACAGGCTAACATTTGAAAACTTTTGGCAATGCTTACCCTAAATCAGCTCATATGTACATCTTACTACATGGTTTTAGAGAAACAAGTTTATGTTTGGTAACAATATTTTATCAGTTGATGATATTTATGGTTAACAAAGAATGTTTAAAGACTGATGAGTGACGGCTCTAGAGAATCACCTAAGAAAATAAGTATTTCTAGTTTTTAATTTGTTATTATAACTTATATTATTCTACAAATTTATGATGTTGCTTCTGATGCCTTATTCTAAGTACGACTTAGGATATAGAAATTAGCAACTAGAAGTTTTAATCGTACCGATCATTTATTTTCTAAAATCGTTTAATATCTATTTTGATAAAAAAAAAGTTATGTTTACGAAAGCGGGTTTATAGTTTGATAAATAAAGATTCAGTAGATAGAAAAGATTTTAAATATGAAAAGATAAATTATACTTATCTGAATTTTCAGTCCAAAAAACTCCATTCTCAAGATCTAATAGAAGATTGACATATTTTTGACAAATGTAAATAATTTCATGTTATATTTTAACTAATCACCACCAAGTAATTCATGCATATAACATTCTTCTTTTTTAAAAGAACAATGACAATTTATTTAGCAAAGGAAGACAATATAAAATATAAGGGCAACTTACACATTCAAATAACTAATACATTTAATCGCAGGGATAGGCACTATCAACTTCTCGATCATCCGAGAACCCAAACTTGACTCTCGATCTTTTTTTATTTTACTAACTAAGAAGACCCTAATGTTTATTAATTTTGATGACTCTACTAAAAATATGTATTTAACGTTCGTTGGCCTTGTTCCATAATAATAATGTTAAATAAATAGTAAATATTATAATTTGGAAAATCAAAAATAAATTTTATGTACAGGGCGATATTTAACTAAATCCCTGTACATCCTATCGTAACAATATTTTTGGTTAGTATTATATGGATATTTTGTCCAAAAGGCAATCTAAGATAATTGAACTTCCCAAGTTTAGTTATTGGTTTAATACTGTATATTGGGGACATTTTAGGTGTTTTTTATTTCATATTTTTCCAAAAAATCAAGTTCTTCTTTCTTGTCACTTATGTGAAGTATTTCCACTATTGTTTCCATTGTGTTATTAAGTGTAGGTTTGTGTGTAGTGCCAATAAAAGGTGTTTGCGTAATTTACTTTACTGGTTGTTTTAATCTATAAGCTCGTAACTGTTCACAGTAGCGTATGTTAAAATTTCTAACTGTCTGGCCAAGATAAGTATATCTTTTCATATTTATTATGAATAGTTTCCAAAAAGTAAGAGTTGAAACAATTAATTTAATAGAAAAGATTTTGTTTAATTTCTATTATTCTAAAAATTTAATTAAATTTTTCAAAGAGTACGACCTCAGAAATTTTACTCCATAAAAAAATATAATTATAGAAATTTGAGAATTGGACAAAATTAAGTCTCTTAAATAATTTAAAAAATTCTCTTAATACCCAAAATGTAGATTATACCTACAAATTTTGATAAATATCTATCGAAGGATTAGACACACATTAACTAGTAAATTACCTATATTAATATTTTAAATATTAATTTACTTAATGTATATTTTTTACTAAATCACCTTTTTTGTGTAATCTAGTAATTTTGTTAATTACTAAAAGTTATGGAGCGGAGAACTTTCCATTGTGTAATTAAAATTCTGGCACATGGTTTATGAATACATTTTAGGATTAATGCACGAAAGCTTTATTCACTTGCATACTTAATTATGTATTAAAACGCAGGGGTTGGTTCCGTCAAACATATCAGTACATACTTTTTATTTAAATCACTTCAATTAATTAAATTCGTAGTTAAAATAATAATCAAAGGAAAATACATCGTGCTTTCAAAAAAGTTGTACTAATTTTATTCATATTTTGCACATCTTTGTTTTGTAATATTATTAATAAAAGATTCTCATTTTTATAATATTGTTAATTGTATTTTTAATTACACTATTTTTACAATGAGATTAATAAGCTAAAGTGGAAGAGTTTTTTTCTTTAAACCAGACTAACCAGTTATTTCTGCATATAAAAACACAAATTCCTACTTGTATAAAATTCTTGTGCCTAGTAGATGAATTGCTTGCATTGTTCTTTGAATGAATTAAAGAAAATTTAATGGCAGAAGGAAAACTATTAAATTTAATGGGTTCAATGGAAGCTTAAAGAAAAACGCGGCCCATTATTCCACCACAGTGATATCAGAATGTTAAAGTTTCGTGCTTAGTGTTGGTAAAAACTGGAAAACGAAGATGGACGATGAAAAGAAAAGTTATAGATCGCATTGCAAGTAATTATTATGCACATCATTGCGTGCAGTCTGGCAAAACCTCTAAGGAAGTTGTACAGCGATACGTGCAAGTGCCTTAGAGATAAGTTATCATGTCGAAACACCGCTAGTCCCTGTTTTTCGCGATAACGGACGCTATCTAAGAAAGGGACATTTGCTACAAAAAGATTTTCTTATAAGAAATATGGTAGCGGCGCTAATAAATTAGGGCTAAAGTGCTAACAAGACGAAAAAACCGATTTTTTAATAGGACACGCAACACTATGTTAATAAATTGGTTTGCATTTGCATAGCTATTACGGCACGGCTATCGAAAATTTACAATTTAGATTACAAGTGAAATTAATAAAGTGTGTTTCAGTCCATTTATTTGTCATGCATAAACAGGCTATTTTGCCGCTATGACTTGTTAAATACATTCTTAGAAATTGTATACAACATAAAGTATTCTTAAAATTAATCTTTTTTAATGTATTAGCAATCTTTTTATATACCTATATTTTGATTTTTTCTCAAAAAAATGAGTAGGTATAGTGAATTTGGACTTTTGGTCATTTCATTCTCTTATGTACCTCCAATCGTCCTCAGAAAAATACTCCGTTAGATTTTGGCTAATTTACAACTTAGCATGTATTGATCCGTACACCTAGAATATTATAAAATGAACATTTTCTGTAAGTGAAATGCATTTAAATTCTTATTTAATGACAATGAAAAGACAAAGTACTCTCTCTGAGCACAATAATGAGAGCCGTGCATTGTCTACGACTGCGATTAGTATTAAATTCTGTTCAGTAACATTTTGCCTTTGTCTCCTTCACTGACATAAAAACTTATTTTCACTTTTATAATAGCCCAGTTGTTTAATAGAGAAATTTTGGTTATTTTTCTAAGTGAAATTGAAAAAGTGAAGTTAACCCACCTAGTGCACATCGGTAATATCCATTGCATTTCTGCAGTAATTTAATTTATATAAGGCAACCCCAGAATGAGGATATGACCTCTGGGCGTTTCCTCGTATCCTTAAACAAATCTAGCATCGCTAAACACGGAATGCTAACCGTTCCTCTATCGTGATAGGGGAATAGCTGTGTTTCCATTAAATGAGTAATTTTACCATTAAGCTTCCGTCAATTGTTAGGGTAGGGTGCAAATAATTTTGCAATTTACATGCCACCAAGTATGTAAGAAGAACATGCATATGGAACTGCAGGGAATCCGATTGAGTGAATTAAATGTGGAAAGTGTTAATAGAAATTGAAAATCTTATACGGGGTTTGCTCCAAATGTAATAAAAAGATCTAATCTACAGTGTGACTGTAAATAAATTAATTTATATAAATAAGAAAAATAAAATATTAAAATTTCAAGAGATATTAAATTGCTTTATACATTCGTATGACAATTGTGTCCACAATGTTCTTTGGCATCGTCAGGTAATATTATAAGAAATTAACAGACATTTGACATACATTGTCATTTTCATGTCTAAGGATATTTGAAAAATATGTTCCTATTAAATTAATAATCACTTAAGTTCTATACTTTTTGTGTGTATGAGTACGAATTTGCATGCCAAATCGTTTTTACAGAAAATGCACGTATTGACGGTAATAAAAACTTGGTAAATAGGATATATATAAAAAATGGTGGATGCATATTTTTCAAGTCTTTGATTTTATTCATTATGTTTCGAAATATTGAAGTGATCACATTAAAATTGATGACCTGAAACTACAAATGGAGCGGCGACATTTAACTGTAGATGAGATAAACCGAATTTTAGGACTACTTAAAACTGGAATGAGACAAGTGGATGTTGGTGAACGGATGAATGTGTCCTAGAGTGTCATCAGTCGTCATCAGTCAGAAATTGCCGAAAACCATCTTGGACGCGGATGTTGTACTACAGCAGGTCAGGATAGATTTTTAGTTGTTGCTAAAAAACAACCTAATATAACCGTACCTGGCTCTTTTAGACATTTATAGCTTACCCATAACATCACCCTTAGCCGAGCTACAATAAGAAATCGCCTTCGCCAGGCTTCATAACGACGCCCAATCAGATGTCCTCCTTTTTCTAGAGGCAATTGGGCAGCACGTTTAAATTGGTGTCAGGAAGAAATAAATTAGGGTGCAAATGACTGGGCCACAGTTTTATTCACGAATGAGTCTAGATTTGGATTCCATCCAGATTTGTGTCGGACAAAAGTCTGGATAAGATCTGGAAATTTAGAATGATTGAGGCACTTCCAGAAACTGCACGGTCATAGATGAGGAACTCTCATGGTGTGGGGAGGAGTCATTATTAGCGGTCGAATAGAGCTCGTTTTTCCACTGTGCGTCCTGTTGCCGAATGGATAAATTTACCACAGGGGGATATTGACAATCTCATTCTGATCATGAACGATAGATGTAGAGCTGTGATTAACGAAAAAGGAGGCCATATTCTGTGTTGAATGCCTGTATATTAAATAGATCTTTCAAGTAGTACAAAAAATTATTTACGTAGTAATTTTGGTAATTCTTAAATAAAGCCGTAATTTATAATTTTATAATTTCTAATATCGCCAAAAAATATTTATTACACTACCTAACAGGTATCGTATCAACCAATTAAAAGGTAGCATTTACATAAAAAAATATTGATATAAAAATAATCTATCAATGAAAAAATACTTATAACTTCCTTTAGTTTACTAGGAGTATAATTAAATATATCGACTTGTTTATTCAAGATATTAACTTTACCCCATAAACTGAATTTAGAAGAATTAGATAAACGCATTGTTTTGGGATTACTAGGTGAAATGTGATTTTGAAAGCATTTAGTCTTGAAACATTAAATTTCAAAAAGGAGAAGAGAGCAATCATCTAATTCTCCATCTACTAGTTTTCGAGCAAAACTTTCTACGATCTTTCAGTGCTTGACTTATTCAACAGCAGATTTTATGGATAGCCTCTTTGTGGATAGGTTTCATTTACTCTATACTTAAGATATTTTAAACATTTACGCCGAACAAGGTGTTGAATAAATATTTGTTAAAGGGAGCTCCAAACTACAGAGCAGTATTCCAACTTAGACCGAGTTTTTGAGTCTGATGAAAATAGTAATTTCTATTAACAAAACCATATCGACGCATTCTATTTATATGTACAGTAAATATCACCTATGTAACGATCGAAAGATAATTTATTCTCAGAAGACACACCAAGATGGACACATTGTACTGTCGTATTCTTAAGCGTAATTTTGTTAACGACTTTCCTTGAGTAAGTGAGCACATTGCACTTTTTTCATTGAGTTTTGATTTATTAAGATGATACCATGATACAATACTTTCAAATGCCTTTTGCAATACTTTATAATCAAGAATATTATCGATAGAGCAATACAACTTCATATTATCTGTATACAAAAAAAAATCACTGAAAGGTTAGATGAGGTTATGTTAGGTTGAGGAACTACTGATGATGCGAGATATTTAATAGACTTTAGCAGACTAATACTCATTATATTGAACAAACCCATACCTAGGTAAATAGCGTCTATTTGCGTCAGTTTAAGTGTTCAGGTGAGAATTGGGTAATATTAATTAGATTGTAACAATTATATCTACTCATTAACCCACGCTGGTGAAGATTAATATAATTTTTAACTTTGTTGTAAAATTTCAACCTATAACAACTTGTCTTAAACACTGGACATATTTTCGTTAATTTCCAACAGTCAGGAAAATAACATTACTTAAGGCAAAGTTTTTCATTAAAGGATAAGATAGAGCAGATCTATAGTCTTTCAAGAAGTACATTGTCAGGACCCTTTGTCATTTCAGATTTGATATGGTTTATCAAACTCGTGATAGGAAGAACTTAGAAAATAGCTAGAAGCAAATCTTGAATTCTATCTTTGAGATCATGAAATTCAAAATTATTTTTTATCATGGGAACTGAAATTCTCGACATTCTATTTTAAGATCTTAGAAGGCCCCAAAATTTTAACTGATAAGAAGATAAATTTCCCTCGATCTGATGTAAATAGTTCCTGTGGGTATTAACAATGTCAATTTGATCTTTGATCTAATTCTTCTGTAATTATGCCCCTTAAGCCCATCCTATTTAGGATCGCAACTATGTTTTTAATTTATATATCAGATCTTTAATATTGCCTCTAATACAAAAAAATATGTGGCCCATGACCCGTATATAAATGTTGTATTAATAAATAATAAGTTTTCGTTACCACTTATTTATTTTGAAGAATAAAATTGAAGTAAAACAAATGGAATAATTATTCTACTGTTTATATTTTGTATGAATAATTTCGTTTTTAATAAAGTAATCATTAGTCGATTTAATTTTTGTTATTACTAGAGTATATATAGTTTATTCAGTTATTCTTTCTCGTGCAGTAATATAATTTACTTAATATAAATTTCCCTGTTCACTACCATATCATTCGAATTTACTACTTCATTTATTACTTATAATTTTACTATTAGAATAAAAGAAATAAGACGTTTTAAATTACTTTAAAAGGAATCTTATTAGATGTTTAGGAATTTGTTAGAACAAAATTTTTTTTTAATTTTCTGACCTGCTTATACAGAAAAATATTTAACCAAATTAATATGTACTATTAATTAAATGTAATTTTTTGCAACGTAAAAGTATTATCGAGCGAGAACAAAAGGAACATTTAATATCTGCAGACATGCAACTCCCCTATAATGTCAGATGTATTATACCTTTTAAGACTAACTGACATCGTAAATGTGCAGTCTATAAGACAAAGAATTGGGTAAAAAGCTACAAAACTACATTTCATTACGTTGTGTTCCTCTTTTCATAATGTTCTACGTTATGGCAGTTTTATTATTTCAAACTTCATTAGGCGAAGATGGGAGTGGCCATTACTTTATAAAGTTTAGCTAAACGAACTTAGACTATTTATCACAATTATAGCGATGAAGTTTGGTATTATTATATTCAAATTTGTATTCCTTTTGTGAAGGGAACTAAAAGCCTGTGCAATTTATTTAATTTGAAGCGATTCCTAACCTTTTTATTTTCAAAAAATGTCTCATTACTTCTAGAATTATTAGCGACATATTGCAGAAGTTTGAATGAAAATTAAATAGGTGTCAATAAAACGAAATGAGTTGCTCAAAGCGTGGGATTTTTTGTATGTACGAGAAACAGTATTTGAATTACAATTTCATAGGAAGTTTAATATTTCTTTATTCGTTTATAGAAATGTTGATTTGTTAACTTATATGAAGTGCAGATGTGTCTGAATCAATTATTTATTGCTCATCCAAACCGGACCAACAACTATGAGGACTTGGTTGAAATTTGGAATGGTCTGAATCAAAACATCCTTCGAAATCTTATTTAAGCATGAATCATCGATGTCAGGACACGATAAGAATTAGAGGTGGAAATATCCGATATTAAGGTTGAAAAGTTCCGTAGAATTATTGATACTCCTTGTTTCATTAAAAAATTAAAGTTCATTATTTTGGGTTTTTTTATGTTTTTTATTACTTTATACTTAATCTTGGGACTGCTTTTTTAAAAAATGCTTTACTTTGAGGCAATTTAATAGAAATTGTTAAAATATAATGTTTGATTTATTATTTCAATTTTACAAATAAATTAATTAGAAATTTATTAGTGGTGCATTAATTTCTTCGAGCAGTGTATTTATGTGGGGCAAAGAGTTTGTCATCGTAGCTGATTTTATCGATTTCTAAAAACTGAAATATGCTAAATCGATTAATTCCATTTCATTAAATTTTAATAGCAAAGCACTTGATTGATTCCTAATTGTAAATATTTTAAAAAAATTCTCTAATAATAATTTAACACTAAATCACAAAATTTTTTGCCAATTGAATAATAAATGAAAAAGTATATACCATTTTATAATATTTTCCAACTTGCTGTTTTATGGTGTTAATCGATTTTGCAAATGAAGCATCCATATCATTATTATTATTAGCAATGGCAATCGAAAAAAGAGCGAGTGTGAGTACGAGTCTATGAATTAAAGGAAAATCGAGTATACAATGAGTCAGTTCCATTCTAACTTTGTAACTCATTATACGAGACCCGATTTGATTCGACCTCGAGTTGATACATGATAAATTGATAAATGATACATTCATCTCCGCAGAACAACTGAGATTCTGTTGTGTACTCTTTCTCTTCATCGATTTTGTACTCGATTACAACGAGTACTTTAAGGATTGAATAATTTTTTATCCTTTGTATCCGAGTACCCCATCACTACACGAGAGTATTGCTAGAAATTGGCATATCACATTAAAGACCCAGGAAGTTTCTTCTTAATCATAAAGATTGTTCTCCATTTTTACAGCGAAGACTGTAACAAAATTTGTGTAACATATTTCAATGTCCATTCTTGATGTATGCAGCCTTTTGAATTGTATATTTAAAAAAAATATTTTTAGCGAATGTGGTGAACATTTTTGGATATGTACAAGTCATAAGTTCCACAACCTTTATTAAGTAGTTTTTTCATTAAATTTGATCCGCTTAACACTGCATTCTTTAGGAAGTAATAGATATGTGGTTTTTCTATGGCAGTATCAAAAAAATTCCTAAATTTCATTGTCCAAAATATGAGCAATTCATCTTCTAAGTGATGTCAAATACCATCAATATTACTTATGATAAAAATTACTACTCGTACATAAATAAACCATATTTATAGGATGTTCTGTAGCATAGTAAATAGTTATAATTAGTTTTCTTAAAGCTTACATTTAATTTTCATATTATTGTTTCTACCCTTACTTTGTGGAACCTAAGTATTATAAATGCAAAATATAAAATATGCTTATCTTAAATTTTCACGATATTCTAAAACTTTTAAATATCCGTGTAACAATTGTTTCACCAATGTTCTTTGGCATATCCAAATACAATTAAAAGAAATTGATAGACATTCGACATATAGACATAATTTTTTATCATAAATGTTCAAATCAATAATAATCTTCATTTGGTTAACATTATATATTTACTTTAGAAGATATTGTTTGTTTAGTGCTTTATATTGAGGATATCGTAGATTTCTCTTTATTTCAAATTCTTCCAAGAAACCAAGGTCTTGGTTTTTATCACATATACCAAGGACTTCCATTGTTGTTTCTATTGTTTTGTCAAGTGTAGATTTATGTTTACTGTCAATATAGTATTCTTTAATTTTATAGACTTGTTTTCTCCAAATTGAATGGTAAATTTTATTTTGGAATGTAAATTTTTAATAAAATTAAAGAAACTATCTAATTTTCTATTACTACGAGTACTATTAAATTATTAAACGAACAAGTAAATCGGGGAAGTTTTCCTCTTTGATGTTACTTACCTACATAATATTAACCAAATGTTTTACAAAATGAAGGATATTACTAGTTTGAAGATTTATGAACAAAAATCAAGTCTATGTGCTAAATGTCTGTCAAATTGTTATATGTTTATCTGATGACTGCAAAGAATATTGGTAAAACAATTGTCATAAGTATATTTAAAAAGTTATAAAATATCTTAGAATTTTAAGATATGTAGATTTTATCTTTTACTTTTATTAAACATTTTTTCTACATATATGGAGAATATATTTAAAGCTACGAATAAACTAAAACAAAATTACTAGTATTTAAACTCAAATGTTTCTAATCTGAATATACCAGAAACAAACGATTGTTATTGTCATAGAAGAAATTATTGAATTTTGATAGATATAAAGTAATTTTTAATACAATGGAATTTACTGAAAAGCTTGTTCAATACCCCAAAAGCAAATTTTAAAAAATGACCGGACTTTTCAATGGCGTTATATGAGTGTAAAGCAATTTTTCAACAAATATTTATTACAGTGATTTGCTAACTTGTGTACCATTATATTCTGCAATTAAATATCCTATTCGGAACTGAACAACAGTAAACAAAATTTGTGTGAATGTGGACAACGAACTCTTCAATGTAGAGCTAATTGCAGAACAATTATCTGCCATAAAAACTCCATTATTTTGCGGTAATGCCGTAATAAATCAATGTTGCAATTGGGTAACGGCTGAAATATTTCGGTATTTGGTAAAAGCATGTTTGCAATGCCCGGTTCGTGCAAAGGCATGGATTGTTTTGTTCGATTTTTGTTGTTTTGTTTGATGAAAACCATTATGAATTTTTTAAAGTTCTTGGTTATTCAATAATCCAGCATGTTTCAGAATTACGATGAAAAGCAGGAATTTTGATTGAAGACGAATTTTTAAAATGCTATAAAATATTACAATAAAAAAGTATACAATGTGAAGCATTCATAAAATATTTATTCATCTACATAGTTAAAAGCAACAAATAACAAAAGTTATCACGTTATCAGTTACTTCTATTAGATCCCAGAAATATTTAAGTAATGAAGAATAATCCTGTTAAAATGCCATTAAAAAAATGAAAAATAACAACAATATTGTCATCAAATGGTCCAAATAATTGTTTCCTTATATTTTTTAAATCTATATATTCTCGTTAATTTATTTGGGTATTTCTCGTTTTCTTAACATTTTTCTTAACTTATTACCGTATAGTTAATTTTTTCAAAGAGTAAATTAATTCTTTAACAAAATAATTTTTCCATATCACTTCTTAAAATTAAACACTCGCGTCTTTCATTATAATTAAACAACAACGTAAAGTTAAATATAATATTCTGTTATTTAATATTATATATAATTTCAATGTTCTAAGCGATATTCAAACAAAATTTCCACTTACAGTGTAACAACAAATGTCATTCCAATTTCTTCATGAATAATGTAATTTTGGAATAACCAGGAAAATATTTGTTTCAAGAAACATTTCTTCCTTAGTTATTGCTTTCTGAGTAATGGACAAGGAATTTGAATCTGGTATTATGTGTCTAGATTATAACAAAACTAATCTGAAATTAGTCCATTCATATCTTCAAAAATTGAACAGCACAAAAATGAATTCTTTCTTCTATCTCCAATAACATTTTCAAATAGAAGATACTTTTTGAAATCTAACAAAAATGCCAATGTCCAAAAAAATGTTTTCCTCTAAAACTTTTAATTTAGCGGTGTCATCGCAACTCAGGACTTTACAACTCGGGACTTCGAAACTCGGGACTTTCCACTTTTATAGGTAAAAAATGTGGTAACTAGGGACTCGATAAATTTTTACCTATAAAGATTTTCCAATTGATGACTTGTTTGTGGGATAGGTTAGATAAAGTTATGTTTCATTTTAATTGTCAGATATCAATGATACTACAACAGTGTAAAAAAAATAACTCATAAATATACACTTATGTAAGTTAACGAAAAAAATTTGGATTAAGATAGGTTAGTTTTCATTTCAATAAAGCAGTCAAGATCAGAAAGGGTGGCATCAAATATGAAATAGTTATACTACAATAATATTTTTTTAAAACTTCATACAACGTTACTTATGTAAATCTTAAATTGTTTAATATAACGCAGAATTCTGTGTACGGTTTAGCTAAGAATTCAAAAACATCTTGATACTATATGTTTAAAATAAAATTAGTTTATAATTTATCAAATAATTTAAAAACATTATTTGGAATTCCAGAAGAAAATATGACACCTTCAATAGAATGGAATATTCGAAAATAATTGCAGAGACTGCGATAAGAAGTATGTTGGGTAAACAAAAAGTGTAATAGATACAAGTTTAAAAAAAATATTTAGCTAATTTAAGTTATGGTTGAACTAAAAAAGTAACTCTAGATAATCTTAAATTAATTAGAAATATTAATAATAGAAAGCATAGAAGCACAGAACTAAGAATAGTCTAAAAAAGATAAAGGACCTATCCCTTATTAGAAATTAAAAGATATTTCCAGGAAACTCGAGTTTTATTGGAGATGACATTGAAGGACTCTAAAGCAAAAGTCGGATTTCAAGAAACAACTATAGATGAGTTTATAGTAATAAAAAAGTTAAACAAGGCGACTCGATCTCTCCAACCCTATTAAATTTTTCTCTAGTAGCAAAAACCTTCGGCGTAGACATAAATGAGGACAAAACATACTATATGGTTGTAGGCAATGAAAAAAGTATGAAATAAATACCTAATAAATAACAACAAATTCGAAATAGTAACTATCTAGGAATCAAAATAGAGCAAACACTCTTTATCTGTTTGAATTACAGAAAGCATTCTGAAAGACAACCAGGCTTATGACAGAAATAAAGAACTATTAAATGATAAAACAATTAGTAAAACAACAAAAATCAAAATATATAAGACGCATACCGTACGCAACAGGGGCAACCACAATGGATAAAAAACAAGAAGTGGATTTTAAAATATTTTGGAGAGAAAAAAATATTTTGGAAGGCAGGATCATGAGAACGATACTGAGATCAAACATAATTACTGAAGGCGAAAAAAGATCGAAGAAAAATACACAAATTAAACAGAAAATATACTAAAATATATTAAAGTTAGTCGTTTAGAATGGATATGTCATAAAATGATAAGACAACCAAAAAAAAATGATAAAAATAATAACAAATTGGAAGCCTATGTGATCAAGAAGTAAAGGAAGATAAAAAAAAGATAGGAAGGCAAAGTGGAGGAAAATATCACATCAATAGAAATAAAGGACTGGATGACCAAATGATGAAATAGAAAGGAATAGAAAATATTTGGTCTATTTTGGGGATGATGCTATTTTCGTGAATTATTTTTCATTTTTATTTTTTAAAGAAAAAAGTCTAAGAAAATATTTTTTTAATAATTTCAGTGCTCATCCCTCATACAGAATATTTTCCGCATTTTACATAAAAAAAATAAAATTGGAAATATTCTTAGATAATTCACAATAATGAGTCGGAAATTAGTGAGCTCACCAAATTTGCAGATGCACTCTATTAGTTCACGTGAGTACAATAGTATCGGCGAGCATAAGACTAAAATTTTTTTAAAAGGTTTCAACTGTCACACTATTCTTATGGGGTTAAAACGACAATACAAGAACAAGCAAGACTGCAAACATTTATATTTCGAAGTTTATTAGTATTTCCAAAATGGCACGATGAAAAATTATTATAATTGTTTTAACCGTTACTTTGTGGAAACTTATTAGAATTATTTAACATCTCTAAATCTGCACTTATAAAAATTATAATATTTAGAAGTACCTATTGAGTATAATTTCCTGTAATTCACGTCTTTATTTGCAAGGTGGTGAGTTTTTGTTAATTAGTTAAATAATATTAGTAAGTTTGGTATACAAAGGTGTCAATGGATATTAAATGTACAATAAAATCTAAGTACATATATAAAAACAAATCCTGATAACGACTCTTCAAGTAAATAAACATCCGTTAAACCTGATCAGATAAAATTGTAAATACGCAGTCGAAACTTGCATCGTCTGATTATATGTGGCCTCCAGGCGGTGCACCTCTCGAAAATTTTGCAATAAAGAACGCTCTTAAGGATCGAGGCGATGATTATATTGATGATGGTCCATTTTATTGTTTAGTCAGAGGAATCTGATTTTTTGGAATTCTATTGTGGTAAAAAATTTACGGTATCCCAAGATACGAATTAACCTATTTTGCAACTTTCGACTTAAGAGACTTACTGGATATGTTTTGTTTATATAACATTTTGCACTCAGTTCTTATTTATTGCTCTCTGACCATAAATATTATCTATTTTTATTTTTACTAAAATAATAGTTCCTTACCTAGATTGTTTCTAGTTGAAACAGGTTTCGTTTCCTTGTTCCAAGCGACAGACGAATGACAAGATAATAAGGTGATAACAAACATCGACGGTTTGAAACTTAGAACGGAGGTTGAGATATGACCGCATGTGGTATGTGACACTAATGAAAAGAGCTCGTTAGTAAAAGGGCCTAACCAACATTTCCAAAGTTCTAGCACATAAAATCGGATCCGGCAGTTAGAAACTTTGAATACCCTAATAAATCTTTGCCCTTTATATATTTTTCGGGCCAATTCTAATTTTAAAATTGAAAAAATATTTCATCATTTGGAACTTTTTTATATTTTTTTTTTTCATTTAGGTATATATTGATTTTAGTGTTCTTAGTTGTAATATAGAAGTATATAGTTTTCCTAGACTTGTATATACTTTAATGAAGTAAATAACTTTAATTTTTCGTACCGGTTAAACTACATCGAGTCATTGAACAAACTCTGGGAACAAATTTTCATTAAAACCTCGTATCTACTAAAAATTCGACTAGTCTCTTCCGACATTAAACTTTATGGATCATTAAGTTCTTTTTGTGGTTATCAAACTTGGGTATAGGCCAACTGACTGATATATTGTTCTTCGAAAAAGTACTGAAGTTATTGAATTATACATATATCTCCTTGTATGATATCTGACAACTGATGTGCAGATTATCTTTCTATGATCGATAAAAGTGAACAGTGTTATTGAAAGATGAATTATTAGAAAGATAGTCTTGGACAAAGAGGTGACAAATATTTTTTAGGCCCACTGTGGAGTAAACCAGGTGGAAAATATGGATGGAAAACCTCAAATTGGAGATAATTCAAATGGGTATTTAATCATCAATCATAGAACGCCTGTACTATCAATAATCACATTCATCACATGCAGTAGTTTACATTTCTTACATTATTTAGCTAATAAAGTACAAAAAATCTTAATGTCATTCATTTCATGAGAAAAGTAAATCTCTGAATAAATCTCTCAATTAAAGTTCTAAAATTCTAATTCCTGCCGCATACTAACTATTTCAATTCACTGTTGTATCAAGGTAACAGTCAATGTAAAATATTTGTCTAAAGGTCTAAAAATAGTTCACTTCAATTTGTTTCACTTCAGCTTTATTTTAGGAACTTATTAATATCTGTATTTTTACCTGGCAACTTACCCGATTATAATCGTAAATTTTATTTAATGCATCAGATTGTTACATGAACAAGACGAAAACAACGACTTTCATATTTCTAAATAGTTTCAAATTACCATCTTTAAGAATTTTTCAAGTAGTCAATTTTATTATTACTAAATACAAATTTAATTGACAAGTTAATATTCTATTATTCTTGTGTTATTTTGTTTTATAATTTATATTTTCGGGCAAATTAGATTAAGACCTTACTTTTGCCGAACTCTATATATTTAAAATATATATAATATACAGGGTGTACCAATCTTACGACAAAGTGCAATAACTCTCTTGTAATTATTGACTAAAAGATTTTTGGAATATATGGAAAAGTATCATTTTCTTTCATGATTGATTTATTATCTTGTGGTTTGTGTACAGAGCAGTTCGAAACTCCGACCCTTTATTTTCTTTCTTATTTTAAATAGAACATCCAGTGTCTTTTATAAGAAATGTAATCCTCTGTTCCTCTTCTTTAATTTTTGGTAGGAATTTCTTATACCTAAATTAAACAGTTATTGCGATATTTCGAGATATTAAATGAAATTTATGCTTTTGGATAAATTAAATGTTTGTCTAGTAAGCGTGATGTTTGATAGATAAATTGTGATAGTTTTCATTTTTATTGTTTGCTTTAGTATTAGTTGTGTGTAATTTCCTTCAATTCTAAGAAAGTGAAGCAATTTATTATAAGATGAGTAGTGCATATTTTGCACTTCGT
Source organism: Hermaeophaga mercurialis (assembly GCA_951812935.1). NCBI lineage: Eukaryota > Metazoa > Arthropoda > Insecta > Coleoptera > Chrysomelidae > Hermaeophaga > Hermaeophaga mercurialis. Next base: position 22,460,017 of record OX638358.1, on the reverse strand, counting down.
GAAATGATAGATATGATTTGTTTCAGATCAGATCATATAAGTAACCAATAATCAGTGTTCACTCTTATGACGAACATGAACTCACAATATTGAAGTTTATCGCCAAATATTCAAAAGTAAAAAAACTCTCTCCTAGCAATTTCCTATCACTTATTCAAGAATAAAGTTCAAACCTCAGTCAACTCAAAAAAGCTGGTAAAATTAATTAATGATATAGCCCAACTTTTCATTATTTTGTCACTCTCTCACGTTAAAACATTTAACAGCGCTACATTAATATTTTTAAACCTTAATTTAAGTTGTAAGTTAGTTAAAAGCAAAAATTTTGTGGTAAGTGAATACGTGTAATACAGTGAACACTGCAAAATTACGTTAATGTTTTTTCTATTCAGTTTAATCGAAGTTACTAAAAATTCAGTTAACCATGTTAATTCTTCCAAAGGACGATTTTTTAGGCTGCTGATATATTGTAAATCCCATATACTAATCCATTTTATCGATAATCAAAAATTACACTGCTCATTAAATTGTACAACACGAATAAATTGTGTTTTTTAAATAAATCCTCGTTGCGATAAAAATATTACCATTTTATTAATCTACATAGTTACATATTAAATTTGTTGTCAGTATACTTTTTAAAACAATATTTGTAAACCTGCTATTTTTATCTAACGACACTTTTAAATTAATTTTCATTATTTTTATTTTCTTTAAATCAAGAGTATTAAATTAAAGTATAAAACTTATATCCTACTTGACCTACTTTACAACCAACTTAAGCACTAAACAAACAATATTTACTCAGGGTCTTCCGTTTATAAAATTTATTATAATACGCCACATTAAATTATAAAGCCAGCGACAAAAGTCATAAATATTAATTATAAAGAATACGGAATGGTAGGAAGTTTTCTCTGTATTCACATCGCGATTCCGAGTGTAAAATCCAGTATGTATTTCTCAAAACTTTACCTAAAAACAATGCACCGTGCAATCGTAAGACTTAGAAAAACAAGCGAGATAGACAATAAACTTTCGTCTGAACATCTTCAAAGTGCATTGATGAATCCAGTTTGGAGTTAGGAATTCATGGACTTAGGGCCTAGCTATATATTCCAGCGAGATTCTAGCGAACGGCCTTTGAACATATAAAGAGCCCAACCGCACTTTTATTGCCCTTTGTTATGGACGATAATTCCTTTATGATGCAAAATTTTAGAACAACTTTGAATGTAATGAACTTAGAACATATTGAGTTGTTTGAAGTTCTTACCTAATGTAGATAGAACTGGGAGGTTAACTAAAGCCAATTTCACACAAAAGAGCACTTTATTAATGGTGTTATAAATATCCAGAAAACTTTACTTTCTTCTAGGAGCTCCAGCTAAGTTTAAGTCAATTAATATTTATAGAAAAGGGACGTACCTATCTTGCCAGCAACAGGTACTAATTAGGTTAATATTTACGAGGATCGTTTATTAAGTAAGAACCGCTTTACACTAATATAAGAGAAACTTTATAATATAGACTTTCACTGAAAATAAAAATATAAATTTTTTGACACGGTCAAGCTTTTGAATATCATCTTCAAAGAACTCTGTCGCCTGTGTATTTAACCACTCAGTAACAATTTGTTTTAACACGTCTTCATTTTCTAAGCGATTTTCTCTAAGAAATTTCTTAAATTTAGAAAAAAACCTAAAATCTGATTGTACTAAATCAGGGCTGTATAGTGTTAAGCAATTCTCATTGCCAGTTGCGTCTTCGTTCTTGCCGTAATGCAAGGCCTACCGTTATTAAATTTTTTTTGACATTTTGCTATTACAATCTGACCTAGAAGTAGAACTTATGTTCAAATTAAAATATTACCTTAAAAACTACATAAGGTCTTACTGATCAATATCCTTAGATTTCCAATACACTATGTACACTAAATAAAGTATACTTAATCCCAACCATTAGTCTGCATTGGTTAATCTCACTACACCAAATTGAAAAGATTAATCCTTTTGAATCATCTCACCAGTACTGCAATGTCGAGGAGTTGAATAGCTTCTAGTTTTTCGTGGCAATGGAATTGTCGTTTGTAACTCGTAGGAAACTCGGTTCTAACTTGTTCAACAGTATCCATTTTTAGTTCTTGATATACATTATTGTTCCTAATGTTTATCATTTCCTAATTTTGGAGCTTTTCAATAATTACTGAATTACTTAGGCTGGTATAGCCACATAGCTGAATACCACGACCAAATAGGTTTAAGTATTTGTTCGCAAACGGTTCTTTCTTTAAAAATGTCTATAGTTTTATATATCAAATCAAATCAAATCAAATTTTTATTGTTATTATTCAAATAATTTTTGGCTTAAAATGAAAACTAGATCTAGCTCTTGAAACTAGCAATACTTCATATTTGCTACATTCATTAATATAAATCTATATGCATGAGTTTTCAGAAAAACATGCGGTCCTACTCGTCACGTTAAATCGATTTTGTAATTAGCGTTCATATATCTGTTTTCAGTCTCTTCCCCTCTGGTCCTTCCTTAGCTAATTTTTCGTTATGCTCTTGGTGTGAGCCAGCGGCCTCACAGACTCATACATATTAATTAGACTTCTCTAAGAATAAAAAATAATCTAAAAATGTCTTAAATAAATATTGCTTTAACACGAATTGCTTTATTTTTCCTGATATAATGATATAATTCAGGCTTATATTAGAATAACAATTTAACAAGGATTCAAATTAAATGAAATTCTTCTTGGCTTTAAAAGGAATTTTTAAACGATATTTTATTAAAGAAAGTTCAATCCAAGGTGTTATCATTGAATTTTAAGCGTGCAGCGGGTAGGTTTTAAATTCTAAAGGAACAATTCTCTTGTAAGAGCGGTGTTCGGATAGATTTATGAACTTAATTGCCCAACACTTGCATCTGATAACTTGAGTCGAGTTTTGCATTAACAAAATTTTGTATTTAATCTGTTTAAGCTACAAGCTAAATTAGATTCGCAAAACAAAACGCCAAGGGTTTCGGAAACAATAGCGACACATAGGCTGTAAAACAAAACATTCTGTCTGTTATCTAGCCTCGGAAACTGGCTTGTCGTAAGTTTGTGTTGGTGTACACATTCCTTGCAACTGTTCGAGATATTTCATCGAATCTGAGAGGCTCAGGAACGTGACCCACGAAGACTGCTGAAATAATGTCGTTTGCCATACGCGGGTATTAACTCAGCCTCATTTAAATGCTACTTTTGATATACTGATCCACGTTGTTCGATAGTATGACAGGGCGCATTTGCTTTTGTTAAATTTTCAGTTGTGTTCGTTACGTAGGATTTAAAATCAAGTCACCAGAACAAAATTTGCAATACAATGGGCTCACTAGTTCACAACTCTGCTAAAGAAGCAATTTATCACAGAAATACCATTTTAATGAATTCATTTTACGATTGTTCGTTATATTTATGGAAAATGTTACTCTTTAGAATCTGTAATTTAAATATAAAATTAGCTTGGGTTTGCATAATACAATCCACTTAACAAAAAGCTGACATATTTTTATCAACTTTTATATTCTTTAATCACTTTTTATTATATATTGTTATTTATTATATATTGTTATTTATTATGTTTTGTATATTTTTAATACAACCGACAAAGTACTACTGCATTTTTATGAAGAATTAAATCTAATTTTTGATATTTTGCTATTTCTATAATCATTGGAGAAATGCTAACAAAAAATTCTTATTGGATAATTATAAACAATATTTCAGATTATTTTGTTGACATGAGTTTAAGTAATAAACTAGAAATCTACAATTAACATATTTATAAACTACTGAAAACAGATACAATTTTTATACAAATAATCACTAGAAGTTATCACTTTCTCGGATTTTCATTTAACAACTACTGTTCAATAAAGTAATAAGTAGATTGTCAAAAAAAAATAGACTATTTATGTTTTTATAAAAAAATCCATAAATATTTTGTTTAAATTGTAAATAGAACGTAAATATACATCTAAAAGTTTTTACTGTCCCAAAAGATCTAGAATATGACTATCTTTGGAAGTCCAAAATAAATACGGGGATATTTGAAACTTAAATGAAAAACCCAATCAATCCAGACTACAGACTCTCCCTTCAAATTGAAACTATTTTCGAAGTCACTATTCACTGTAGGTCCAGATCTTTCACACAAGGGTGAGGAAATAAATACATTTAATATGTACATTGAAAATGCTGGATTATTATTATTATAGAAATAATTATTATATTTAGAATATAGGTATTTCATATAACCTTTTTAAAGTGCCTTGGCAAATATATTTCTAAATAATTTGCCTTTAAGCCAAAACTACTTTGGCTTAACTAGCTTATTATAAGTGAACGGATAATATCATTAATATTTTTATTTCAGATTTAAAAAGCACATGGATGGATATTCTGGAACTTAACAAAATTTCACTTGTTGCAAAAAAGGCTAGTCAAAGGTAAGTGTCTAATCTGTACTTTGCAAAACTTCTGGAAACATTCAAATATTAGATTACTATATTATAATACAGGTTGTCCCAGTATAACTTTATTGATTTTGTAAGTTTATAATTTCCAAACTCTAATGATAATAGAAAAACAGCTAAAAAGTTGGACGAAATAAATTCAGTAAATTTATTTGCACTCTTTGAATACTTCTCTGAATAAACATTATATAATATATTTCTTCTATGATCACTATGGAAAATAGGTTTTGCGCTTCAATAAGTCACTGCAAAGTTGACGTTTTTTTCATGTTTTCACAATATAAGAATATATTAAACATCACACCATCAACAAAAATAAATTTTTATGCAATGGGCATAAAATGGCGACGCGATAATAACGCCATATCTATATTATTATCGTATAATCAATCCAGGTTTCTTAATTTATATAATTCGTTATCTGACGGTAGATGGCACTAACTTTAAAGCACTAAAATCATGTAGTAAGCTGGATTCTAATTTAAAATGTCATTTTATTAGTTATTAATTATTTTTTTGAAAGTTTCATAAGAATATTTTTTATGCAACTGACAAAAATTTGCAAAATTTTATAGCGCCACTTATATAATACATATTTAACTACGATGGACCAAAATGGCGACAATTGACATTTAATATAAACCGATTATTCATAATTTACTGAAATGTCTCTGTACTTTGTCGCTTTTAACAAAGTACCACTTTCCGTTTTTAATACACAAATAACTATTTTATACGATCACTATCAATAAAATTTTAAAAACGCTCACCTAATTTTAATTACGCACACAACTGTACAATGTAAATAGACGGTAGTACATATATCATCAATTTGATGGGAATTTTATTGTAACCTAACTTAAAACGTACTCGCTTTCATTTTATCAACACAAAATACGTATTTTATCACAAACTGGGACATAGTCGTGTGATATGATTTTGCCTTCTTCATGACGAAAATAAACATATTTACAGATAAATGAATGGTATTTAGTGAATTAACTTAATTTTTTTCATGTTATCACAATGTAAGTATATAATTCAACCATCATATGATCAACTATTTTATATTAGTTTTAATTAATAAAACGTAAGCTTCATGCATTTGATATAAAATGTCATAATATAATAACTTTATCTATATGATAACAGTTTAGTTACATGTGAAGATGGCGACAATTGACTTTTAATATAAATCGATTACTCATGGTTTAATGAAATATCTCTGTTTCTTAAAATAATGTGTGATCGTAGAAAAATTACACGCATTTCGAACATAAAGGTCTCTGTCGCTATACACAGATTGCCGCGAGCAACAAAGTATCACTTTCCGCTCTTAATACAAAAATAACTCATTTTTTTTTTAAAGAAAATTTATATAACTATTAGTATGATTAGTTATATAGATCGAGGATTTCCAAAAATAATAACTATAATTATACAGGGTAAGTCATAAGCATTGAGATGTAGAGTACGCGCAGGTTATTTGATCCAAAATATGCCTCAATAAAATATTGCTGCGGCAAAAGAATGATAAATCATTTAATATTTCATCAAGAGTGTTTTGAAAAAAAAATTAGAATATTTATTTATATTTATATTTATATAGGAAGAGTATATTATTTGACTTACTTACTTTTCCGAGACTCTTAACTGTTCGTTGCATTTTTCTAGAAAAGGATTTAATTGATCATATTTCAACCAATCATTTCAACGTCATGTTTTTAAATAAAATGACTAAAAAGTTTCCTCAAAAAAAGTTACGAGTCAATTTCTTCACCGGGAGTCGCTTATGCGGCCCCCTTTGTATCAGATTCTAAAGTAATAAATAAAATAATATTTCTTGTCTAAAGTTTATGAATATACTGTGAAATTGTTACGAAACACGAAGAAAACATTTCAACTTTAGTACAGTTCAACTCTGTCTCTTAATTAGTAATTTTCAGGAGATTTTCAACAAATGCTCATTATATTTTTAGCTAAACTTTTCAAGTGAACTTTAATTGAGACAAATAAAAATGGATTTATACTCGTAAATATATATTTAGAAAAATGTTAGAAATTCAAGTTAGTTCGCCAATAAAATACATATATCTTTTTAACTTGATTACTATTGTAAATACAATAAAACATTTAAAATTTCGTAGAAAGACATGTTTTTTAGCTTTGCATTACAATAAAATGTTAAAATAGCTTGATAAATCGTTTTAATTAAATTATTTGAAAATTTAAAATTAACTGTATAAAACGGGAGAAATCCGTACCGTCCCCGAAAATATCAAATATGTCATGTCATGACTCATGAAAGATATTTGAATCAAAATCATTAAAATAAAAAAAGGAAGAATTGCAATTTTTTTTCATTATTAGTGAAAAATGAGATTCAAAATTAAAACAGGATTAAAGAAAAGATGTTTTTAAATCGATTTTTAAACTTTATTGTTGTTCGAAAGATACATGACGTCTCTTTCTAGTTATCTAAAAAAAAAAGCTTGCTGCGCATATTTAAGCAAATGAAAAATAACATATATTCAAGCTTCATTACAAATAACTTTAATTACAGCAGTGCTAAATCTTTCATGTAATTAAGTGTAACGTATGTTGACATTAAATTAAAGTTAATAAGCAATAAATGTCTAAAATGTGCAAGTTTAATGAGTGTACTAAATAAATATTTCAACAAGATATTCATCATACAATTATCCCGGTTATTATTTTACCTAATTACAGAAATTAATTTTTACAAATTGTAATTTCAATGATCTAAAATACATTTTTTATCGATTTATAAAACAATAGTGTCATTTTTGCATGATTAAATATCTTGTAAATGCACATTGAATTTTACGTTTACTGTTAAAATCTCCCCCTAAATGTAATAAAGATATTCCTTCAATATTGGATGAAATTAATTAATTAATTGCTATTATCGAAAATTAAAAGCCATTGTTGGAAACAAAACGAAAGAACTCTTCTGAAACTTTTAATCGACATTTAAACAAATTACACGGAATAATATTCCCGACCATAAGGAATCCCGTGATGAATAGCTATGATATTTTCAATTTTTAAATATTGGGAGTTCAAAACTGAATAAGGAGAGATCCGCAAGGAACAATGGTTTGAATAAAAGTCGAACAAAAACCTTCCTACTCGATAGCCTTTGTTTGAATTGATTCGGTGGAATTTAATACCGTTCCAGAAGTCAGTAATTGTAAAATAGGCGGAGGCAAGAGCCGATTCAAACATTGCACTGTGGCTCAGAATTAAATTCGAAGTCAGTGAAATAATTCTAGACAAACTGGAAAATATAATCTATAAAGTTAGCAAAAATTAAATAAAAAATATATTAAAATGTCCAAAAGAGCAGTAAATTGCTGGAAGCTATTTATTCCCTCCATTTCAGCTGTTTTGTAGCCTCAATGAAGAATTTCTATAGATTTGTCCTTTGTTGTTTGTTCGTTCTTTTGATGCTGGAACTTTCTCTCATCTCCTCAATCAATCTACTGTTTTAAAGTAGGTGATAACTTTGTAGGGAAAAGTCTTCCTTAGGTAGACAATGCATAATATTTGAATGATCATCCAACATTAAACCATTTGTAAAAAGTTTATGTTTATTTTTTACCAAGAAATCATATAACATTAAAGAAGGTCTACATTATGATGCGACTTGTTGGTAACATAATATTTTTAATTTGCTGTTCCACATCTTGTGAATTGGGTTAATTAGTCAAATATCCTGACTTTTATCCTAATGTCATCGTGATACTCTAAATGGGTTCGTAATTAGGAAGACGGTAAAGTGTTTATTTAATAATAATTTTATCAAAGGATGATTTGGATGAGTGGTAAAATTTAATAAAATTTAATATGTTGGCTTTTCATTTACAAATGATTTTAGCTTCATTTAATATTACATTATTAAATCAATAATTATATTAATATGAGAAAAGCAATCAAATTTGATGTAATTGATATTAATTTGCGATTGTATCGGTTTTAATATTCATTGTACTTTCAAGAAAATAATGTAATAATATTGGGGAATAACTAAAAAATACACTCACCGGCACGAAAAACGGGCACCTCGATATTTTTTAATAAAAATGCATTAATTTTTTAATTTGTTTTTTAATTCGGTTTTAAACATTTGGCCAACAATGAACACCGTTTAGTAGAATACCCTGAAGCTTTTTTATCATGAAATGTCTTCCCAAATTGAACATATTAAAGATATTGTACAAAAATCTCAATAATGTAAAAGTTATCATCTTTTCCTTAGTTCAGTGTTCTAAGTAGGCTATGCATTTTCAGTGATTTCCACGATGACATTTAAGGTTAAGTGTTTATTATGTTTTATGGTTTATTAGCTTATGTCAATTAGTGCGAACTTTAAGATGTCTTTAAGCGCAGAAACTGTTGCATCTATTGTTGCTCTTATTCAAGACGGAAGAAGTCAAATTTACGTGGCTAACAGATTCGGGGTATCACGCAGTACCGTGCAACGTGTATCTACACGTTTTATAGAGACAGGAGCTTACACTCGACGTCCTGGAACCGGTCCCCAGAGAAGAACTACTCATCGAGATGACCGTTTTATGATATCTTCAGCGCTAAGAAATCGTCACACAACTGCTGTAGATATTAGAAACAACCTTGAACATGTCAGTAACGTAAATGTTAGTGAACGAACAGTTAGAAGAAGGTTGAATGAAGCTAATCTGAGATCTCGAAGACCTGCTATAGGACCAGAACTTTCCAGGGAACATCGGGTAGCCAGATTACAATTCGCTAGGGAGCATCAAAATGGAATGCAGATGACTGGAGCTTTGTGTTGTTTACTGATGAATCCAGATTTTGCTTACGATCCACAGATGGTCGCGAAAGAGTTTGGAGAAGAGAAGGTGAACGATATGCCGAGTACACTTTTAGTCCTAGAGTAAGTTTTCAAGGGGGTTCAGTTATGATGTGTGGGCTGGAATATCTTTGGAAGCGCGTACAGAATTGTACGTGGTACCTAGGGGATCTGTGACTGCGGATAGGTACATAAATGAGATCCTACAAGATTATGTTGTCCCATATGCACCATTTATTGGTAACAACTTCATACTCATGCATGACAATGCACGCCCTCATGCCGCCCGCATTATCACGGAATATTTGAACGAAGTTGGTATTTCTCAAATGGCATGGCCAGCGCGCAGTCCCGATATAAATCCCATCGAGCATGTTTGGGACATGCTCGGTAGAAGAATTCGAAGCCGGATACCTGCTCCTGTTACCTTGGATCAGCTCAGAGTGGCTCTTTTAGAGGAATGGGAAGCAATTCCACAGAATGAAGTAATCAACTTGATTAACAGTATGTCTAGAAGAATGAATGGCGTTATACAGGCTCGTGGAGGTAATACGAGATATTAATTAGACAGACAAGTGATAAATACTGGTTTTTTAAATTGTTTTCCGTTTTTCTGATGATAATTGTACATATAACTGTTTGTATTAATGTTTACCAGACGTGATTCTCTCTAAAAAAAAGCTTTCCGAAAACATTTTCTGAAGAAAGCTTACTTTAAAAGCATGTATTAATCCGTGCCTATCGTTGACAAAAGTTACAATAAAAAAAAATAGAAAATTTTGGCATTTTAAACAAAAATTATAGGGGTGCCCGTTTTTCGTGCCGGTGAGTGTAGTTTTGTGATAAATGTATTCAGAATCTATACTATTGAATGCAAATGGTAGTTTTCCAAATGTATTAGTAATAGAAAATAAAATCCAGAATTTCTACGTCTATGATGATTTATTATTTGGTTAAAAGGTTCCAAATTTTTATAAATTCAATTTTAAATCCTATTACAATTAGTAAATGTCATAAACTGTTGCGCTATTGGTGTTTTTAAGTATATTTTTATCTGGGATGATGGGAGGATGAGGGAAAATATTTGATACCATACAAGAATCCATGCGAGCATAAGAGAACGCATTATGAACAAGCGATGATTCACTACAATTTTCCCTGTAATAATTTGAAGTAGGCATATCGAAGTTAGGAACGTCGATCCAGTCAATATAGTAACGTAACGACAGTCGTGATTGTACCTCTAGCACAGCGGAGTTCGAGAAAGTAGGGTTTACAAAGGGGACAGATTATTGTATTATCTCTCAGTTAAATTGTCATAAATATATTATTTTTCTTTCTTTAGATTTCTGCCTAAAGTAGTAAAATTTATCTCTGAACGTGTAGCTGATTTGTTTAAAATCTTTACGATAATGCATACATGATTATAAGAAATATATGGAGGATACGTTCAGATATGTTTCTCTTCTTTTTAGTCGTAAAGTGAAAGTTTTTTTTTTCAGAAATATGCGATATTGCCAATACTTTAATGTATTTGAAATATTAGGTAATTTTTCTTTTTCTGCTGAAAATTCAACTAAATTTTGAACAACTATAGAGAAATACAGGAATTAATTTTGAATACATTTAAAAGAATTTGTTTTCTCATTTTGTGCCGAATTATTTAATTATATTAATTTGTTACATTACGATTTTTTGTTCCTTCCTATTGTTTTCACTTTCTTCTAATTTTATCCAATGCTACAATCATTTTCTATATAAATATATCTTGTTCTATCCTCATGGAATTCTATCTGATTGCTTTTTAGATTACCTATATATTATTAATTTCTGTCTATTTTCAGCACCTATACTAAGAGAAAATATTTACATTTTCCAGCTAGATTAAGAATTTGGACCGAATTGCTTTGCAGAGCTTTCCCATTCATTTGTAACAGTTTCGTAACGGCTGTCTACGATGAATAACGTTGATATGTATATTGTGAGAGCTTGTTAATCGACGCAGTTCATAACAGTTTGTTTTGTTTATTTTTTCATGACAGCTGTTTCCTTTCTGTTTCTGTGTATTTGTCAAGAAATAAAATTCAAATTGTACTGAAATTTAACATGCAATAATTTTTAAGTTTTCGTAATTACGAGTTATTACATTACATAAAATAATTAAAGTTAATTTTTGAATTGTGAGTAGTAACAAAAACAAAATTACAGAAAAAAAAATAAAAGGTGTGTTATTTTTTCCTAACAGCCATATTTAAAACAAATACATGGATATTTCATGTTAAAAATGGGATATATAAAATTATAATCCGATCATCGTTGATAAAATATAAGATTTAATCAAAAAGACCGAAATATTCTTTTACTTTTTCTTTGCTTCCAGGAATGTAACTTTCTTTTAAAAAAATTTGCTCTTTCCGCTGTCCACTGATATTTATTTCTTCCGATCAGTCTTACTATTTCTGGAACAATAATTAATGTTTTCATCAAGTGTCTGTCTATATCTTTTTCATCATTGTTGTTACTTAATTCAAAGAAGTCTTCTGTTTCCGAAATTTTATTTTCTGTTCATTTGAATTGTTGTCTTCTAACCCTCCCTCATAATTTTCTCAATTTTTTGTGATATTTCTCTAGCTATCATAATTTATCTCAGAATTAAAAATAAATAAAAACTAACTTACCCACCTACACTCCAATTGGATAAATTGGAATTTCATTAAATTTAAGACAAGGTGGAGGAAGTATTTACGAGGGTTTGGTATTCTAGGTTTAAATAATGACTCATATTTTATTTTTTTAACTTTGAAATGTCCTTTTTTGATATAATTTTAAAGTTTTTGTAGTGAAATATATTAAATTTTATAGTTCCTGGCATATTTGAAACGTAACTAATACAAGACGAGTTATTTACATTCTGAAATTGTTTCTTAACCGTTTTAATATCCCTGTATGTAGTAATTCAGATATCTAATTTAGTTCAATTAGTAATTTGCGTTTAAACTACATACAAGCATTGAAAACAGAAGGGAAACACGAAATTCTATACCTTGTCCAGAATTAACGAGTTGCTTTGAACAACACAAATATCTGCATTCAGTGGGTGGCGCTTTGATGTCCACAAAAGGCCGGACAAATTCGTATGAAAGCTATCACAACTCAATTAATAATAAAGAATATTACGTTTTAAAGTGAAGATTAACGTCTGATCAAATGAAATTCTGTTTCGTGTAAAAACGCAGATTCCAGTTTTCAGATGAAGCAATTTTAAATTTACAGATAAAAACGATGTTTCAATAAATCTTTTTTTTTCATTTGCATATAATCATGACTTTTTTTCATATTTATAAACAAACAGTTACAAAGAACATACATTGTGTTCTTATCACAACTATTACATACTCTATACACTTGCTGTCGTATTTAATCTAATAATATAGAGAGACTCTTTTCAATCTTATATGGATGATGTCATAAAAGAGGTGAAAGATAAATCTAAATATGAACGTAGAGAAAACAAAAATATAGTATTAGGAAAAGAAAACAAAGATCTAGAAATATAATTAAATGGAAATAAAGTGAAACAAGTGGAGACTTGGAACTTATAATGCATAGGGATGGAAGGAATAAGCAGAGATAAATAGACGAATTGAAAGTTCTCTTAATATGTACTCGTATTATGCTCTTAGTAAGACTTTTAGCTGTAAAAAAGGAGTGTCAAAGAAAACAAAAATCACAGTATACAAAACTATTTTTATACCTATTCTAATGTATGAAATTGAAAGCTGGGCCCTAACAAAGGTAGCAAATAGAAAATTGCAAACAGTTGAATTGAAGTATCTGAGACCAGTATTAGGAATCACTAAAAGACATAAAATTCAAAAAAACCCTAAAAGAGCAGAACTACAAGTAGAACCTTTGAAGACGTATGTAGAAAGAAAACGGCTCAGATAGTTTGGTCAATTAACAAATATGCAGAATAAGAAACAAGCAAAGATGATATGGTAGACAAGGTAGACGGCCTAGAGGAAGACCAAGGAAAACATGAGATATAGCGGTAGAAATCCTAAGGGAACGCGGCTAAAGTGATAGGAGGCAACGGAAATGGCCAGAAATAAGCAAGTTTGAGTAAAGGTTGTTCATAATTAGATACAACACCTTAACACCTTTAGAGTACATTAAGGTTTTGATTATTCATGTACATTTAGACACTTCTTTAGTACTACATAGTCTCTTACTATTCCAATAATAATTCTAAAGTTGATTTTGCTTAGCATTAGCAGTATCTCTGTATGATGCCCTTTTGCAAGTACCCCAGCTTGCTTCAACTTCTCCTTGTTTGACCAATCCTGGATTGATTTAATATTGGTCCACTTTCTAATCGAACTTTTAATTCTGTTTTGAAGCAAGCCAAGCAGTGGTTTTGGTACTTTTAAAATGTCCTCTTAGTCTTATCGTAGGTCGACTATCACTAATAATTCTGTGTCTTGAAATACATATTTGCTTGCATATTGTCATGACCTAACCAGAAATTTGTTAAAAGTCACTTGTGTCGCAACTAAGATAAGAATTTTTAATAGGCCTCTCATGCAAGGGCTCAAGTCTAAGTTAATCTTTTCTGATACTCTTTAGAAGATATGTATGTTGTGATGGAGAGCAGTTCGAGATTGTAGCGTACCGTTACAGATGGGTCGTATGAATTCACTCTATTTCGCGTGTTAAAGACACCTCTACCAGAGCCCAGATCCTTCTTTGACCCATTCATAACAAATCAGATACGTCCTTTGGAAAGGAAACTAGCTGAATCGGACTACTAAGTTTCCTTAGTCGGTCTCTATTTTTTTAATTCTTTAGAAACTACCCGAAAAATGTACTAAAACAATATTCCAAATCAGTTTGTATTTAACATATTGTATTGAAAAATAGTATCATTTATAATAACTATTGATTCTTAATTTAATACTCTCATAATTGGCTTTGTGTCACCGATATCATTAACTAATAGTGTATTACGATAATGGCAAATGCAATGAATTTGGACACCGAATAAAATCTACGTAACCTCAAACTGGTTGTTATTCCGAATTAGATGATTTAATTAGAAGATACATCGGCCTTCTATGGGCGTCACGTTACACACAAACATACACACATACAGGGACTAACATGTGGATGGATATGTGACCCATGTACCCACTGTAGTCTCGGTGGTGTCAATCACCAATGAATAATGTAATTAGAAAGCAATCAATCATCAAGCTCTGAACGCAGCTGTGCTTCTCCCACTGTGGACAAGCTATTACGATGTGATCAATTATCGGCTCGGCTAGCATTAAAAATAAACAGGAATAAGTAATAGCCGACACTTTAGCACTTTGTTGCTGCAACTTTAACGAGGTCCGTTAAAGTTTTCGTATTTTATTTTGTGCCACAGAATTAGAACGTAAATTGGATTAAAGGCTTAATTACCACCAACTATAAAGTACTTGAATAGGTATTTTAGTACCGATATTATATTGCTATAAAAATAAGGCAAAAAACCAATTAGGTTTCTCTTCTTATGTTGTATAAAGCATCAAGCTAAGTTTTCAGAGAGTAGGGTTAACGAAGTGGACACATTATTGTGCTCTCTGTCACTTATCGAAATCCAAAGTATGAATAAATGAGGATGTTATAAAAAATCAAAATACATATTTTCAATAATTTCATTGATCTTAAATATTTTACAAACTGGGTTTTCTGTTTCATGAGCGAGCCCTCTTACGAATTTGCCGCAATCTAGAAGTGGCTTATCTTAATTTTTTTATAAGACTTCCTCGCTTTTGGATGTAATTTCACAAATATGAAAAACAATACCTATATTATCAACTTGTAATTATAGTGAGTATAAACAATAATTACTTTTAACTCCTTTTATCTCACTCAATTTTATTGGTTCAGATTTTTTTGTCTTCGAGACTTCAGCGCCTTTAGTCAAACATCTAAAAATAACAATAATAGTATTAAACAATTTCAGGACTGTATTTACACAGTAACTATTGTTACAAATATTAAAGGTGTACAGAGTTAATGTAAAATAACATATCCAAAGAGCCTGATAGAAAATTTTATAACTTTTAATCTATTTATATCTATTCTTCATTGAATAAAAAGTGATTTTTATTCTTTTGCAAAATATAAGTATATAAATATAATATAATAAATATAAGTTAACATGATATTTTTTACATGGAATGTTAAATAAAAGAATATCTTTTCTTTTCAGCCCTCTCCGATTTCAAGGAACTTTCCAATAATTATCAAAATATCCGTTACAAACATAAAATCTATTACAGATAAATTTTGGGATGTTATACTGTTAACTTGAATTGAAAATATCTAGTTCCAGACACGACTTAGAAATATTAATTTTAAGTAAATTGTTTCCAGTGTGTAGCAAAAATAAATTCAGTATTTTTGTGGTATTTGTTGTATATGTCTTGTGAATTATAATTTATAATTTTATAATTTTATTTAGTCTTTTGTCGAAACAAGCTATTGCTTATCGACTTTTCAACATTTATTTCTAGCTAAGGCAAATCTAAAATAAAATAAAATTCTAACTTTATAGGTGGAGAGTCTGTAACATCGACAGTAAAAAGACATACGAACAAAATAAGCTAAGTATGATTAGGTTTAAAAAGCCGAAAATATTTTTAATTGATTATTAATAAAAGAATGTTGTTTTACCGTTATCGTGGATAATAATTACTCTCAGACCTTTTTTTTAGCAAATGTATTGTTCTTTTAGAAAAATGTAAGTACGACAAACCCAATTTTGTTGGAAAATTCTACTTACGTAATGGAAATAGGGAATAAAAATTTTCCGTTATGGCGTAGAAAGTTTTTTTAAATTTATTACAAGAGAACGGAAGATATTTTGATCATTTGCTATGATTTTTACAAATAAATAAATTAATGCTGGAGAGACTGTGTTAATTTATTTTGTTTTGCTCTTCATGATCTTATTTTAACAGTTAAGGCTCTAAAGTAATCACCATCCAATATATTCCAAATAAAGTCTTATTTATTGAGTGCTCCGATTTAAAAGTGTTTTTAATTGTAAAATAATATCAACAATGAATGATATAATTACCCTATAGGTATAAAACATGTTATATTAGAAGAAAGCAGATTTAAAAAAGAAACGAAATAAGCCAAAATAGGGAGAGTATCCCCTTTGCCAAAATAGAAGTTTATATTATAATTCCCTAAAGGAACCCCTTAAAAAGGTATTGCGCATATCACTCAACTCTACTTTTGTATATTTGTCAAAAGTACCTCTAATGTTTTTCAATATTTTTCTTAATAAACAAGTGATACAATGTGATAAATTTCTATCAATTTCAAAAATCGCCCAGCATCTTGCAAACTAAACAACTTACTGAAAATCTGATTTGACGATCGTCTGTTTAACAAAAAAATTAGGTATAAGATCTTAATTACTATCTTAATATCACGTCTTGTTTTCGAGATACCTTGCAAAAATATAAATTTGGGACACACTGTACAAAGTAGTTATTTACTACATGTTAAATAGAACTTCATTTTTTGACACGTCATTAATCAAGTCAATCATCCAAAATTTCTGTCGGTTAGTTATTTAAATTAAAAAAAAAAACAGTATTACTTTTAACTACCGACATCAAAATTTTAAGTACAAATGAAGCCAATTGCTTACGATTTAAAAAAGATAGACATTTTTCAACCACAACTGAATTTTGGCAATAAAGACGAGAAAAAACGATCACAGGAAAGAATCAAAAAGAAGAAACCATTAAAGCATAAGAATACTGAAAAATCAGTAAAGAAAAGAGTAAGTGTAACAGATGCATCAATTCAAACGGGTCTAGAAGATTGCATTCAAAACGCAGAGCCGCTAGTAACCAACAAAAATAATATACAAATGAAGGAAAATACTAATGAGAAAATTTCAGTTGATTCACCAAGCTACAAAGAAGTAAAAACAGACAAAGAGAATCCTTCGTCTCAGATAAAAATAACAATGAGTGACATAAACTTTTCTGACGATGAAAATGCAGACGGCGCTAAGAAAAAAGATACTAAGAAAAAGACCAACGACAAATCACAAATAGAGAAGCCTGCAAAAAAGAAACTTCCAGAAGGTTCATTGGCAAAAAGGCAAAAAGCACTTGAAAGGTGGAGGCAAATGGGTCGAAGACGATCTGATTGTGAAAGAAGACATAGAGAAAGAAGAGAAAAAAAATTATTATAGTATGAGTACAGTTCAGTCGGGATTGATGTATCAAGTAAAGAGTATTACTGATTATCTTTACATTTTGTAATAAGAATATATTCAAAGCAAACAATTTACATATCTATTTATTTTGTGGAATGGATTACTTATATTTTACTACAATCAAATACAATTTATGTAAATATATACAGGTGAAAGTCAACAACGTAAGAAAACCAATTCCTGTGATTAACAGTGGTGTTATAGCTCTCTCATTTTGCTTAAATCATTTACTATAGCCATCACTACTGCTCTTATTGGGGGCTTTTTATATAGTACCATAGCCTCTTTATTAATTCTTATTTTTTTTCTTTCTCAAGCTTCCAGCTTTAGTTCTATTTAATGTCCATAACTTATAGATCTTATTATCGTCTTATAAATTCTCTCTTTTGTGTTTCTTGATATTGCATATGATTTTAATATTCTTTATTAGGGCTCCTGCCCTTCTATTTTTTTTGTTGATTATTCACTTTATTGCATCTGAGTTACTGTTTTTGTTATTGATATTGGCTTCTACGTACCGAGTTACACTTTTTAAAGTTACCCAATGGAACACTGTTAAAAATGGTGTTTTTAAATTTATGATTGAATCATTTTGAAAAATGGCGGTCATAATTAGTTATAGCGCATCTGTGACATGTTGAAGTCAATTTTGTTTTACTTCTTACGATAACTCATGCATGAGTTTAAGACGAGAAATAGATGGAGGATTTTTCAGGTGTGAAGTAAAGTTCTCCTCTTAGAAATTCCCGATGATGCTAATAAAGTTTTATTTCATAATTATAATTTTTCACTAGTACTTTAGTTTAAAGAGCGGGTTGCTAAATCAAAGTGTTTGAATCCTTTTGGACTAGAATTAAAAATAAAATTATAAACACAAAATTAGTTAGTTAACAAAAAAGACAATCAGTGATAGAATAATTAATAATTAATAAGAGAAACTGACAAGCAAATGGTAAAAAAAAAATTAGTTAACAAAAAAAATGATCACAAGAGGTCTCTTTCTATATTCGAAGAGAAGATCTGGGACCCGTTATGAAATATTAAATCGAAATGAAAAAAATATAAAAAAGAACTCCTAGAAATGACGGTATTTGGTGTTCTATCTGATAAATCAAATGAATATGACTTTCATTCGTCCAACTCCAAAATAATGGAAACATATTTTTATGCTAAAATCTCAATCTCATGCCGGTATTTTCCTTACACTGGCTTTTGCACTATATTAAATTAACAGATCAAACGAACTTACCTTAAGTGAAGTTCGATCTGAATTATATGAAGCCTTGTGAAGTAAATAAGTATAACATGTAGTACCCTCACTAGTGGTCTAGTCTCACACATTTTAAAGCAAGCGGCCCTCCGGACCCCTCGCCCGTCGCATCAGGATACCGGTTCTTCAGTCTTATTTAAAGCTCCATTGTTGCAATCCAGGGGAAATTTGGAAATGTGGTAGGGAGGGACTTATTTACTTCACAAGGCTTCATATAATTCAGATCGAACTTCACTTAAGGTAAGTTCGTTTGATCTGTTCATTATATTTCAGCCTTGTTTCGTAAATAAGTATACATGTAGATATTTAAAGCAAATTGCAACAATTTATCCAATAGGCATTTCTATTCTTCGGACAACTAAACACAGGTAATTGCATATTTCGATAAATGAAGAAACATTTATAATTGCATTATAACATAAAAAGGTATTCTACTTTACCAAACTATTAACGAGAAGAAAAAATAAAATAAACTCAAGACTCAGTAAATGAAAATTAACTAATACCTATTTAATTTTCGCAACTGAGAACACTTTCTGTAAAGCTTTTTTGCTCCTGTATTAGACTCTTGTAAAAGTTTGCAAAAGAAGAAGACTTTGCCGTCCACCCTGCTGCCAAACGAATGGTATCATAAGAGACACCTTTTCTAGCAGCTGCAGATGTTGCAGCATGTCGGGTGCTATGAGCTGTAGATAGATCCGTATTTAATCCACTTCTTCTTAGTATGATTTTTAACCATCTAGAGATAGTCTGGGAAGTTACATCGTGAAAAGGCTTTTTAAAAGTGATAAAAAGATTCTTAGATAGTTCCCTCATATCCCTTGTTTTATCTAGGTATATCAGCAAAGTTTTAGAAGGACAGATGTCCTCATCTAAATTATAGAATGGCAATAAGAGTGTGGGTTGGATACGGCCTTTACCTGAAGTTTTAAGTTTGGCTGGTATTTTGATTTCGATTCTGCTACCATAACAAACTATGTTTTGAAGCTCAATATTGGCCAGTGTTTGTACTCTTTGACGAGTTGCCAAAGCTATTAATATTGCCAATTTATATGATGATTTTGCATGGTTTTTATATAAGAAAGAACTGCTGCCGGGTCCCAGGTGTAGGCATACTTGGGCCGAGTAGGTCTCAAACTACGAACGCCTTTTTAAAAAATATTTTAACTCTAAAGTCTAGGTTTAGTTCTGGGGCTAGTATCTGAGAAAGCGCTGCTCTATAACTGCTTAAGGATGCAGGAGAGGCCCCCTATTGCTGACTAGTGGATTTACAAATAGATGCCAGACATATTTCTAAGGAATCTTCTGGAACCGAACCCGCCTTTAGGACCTGTAGGATAAGACTCCTGCTACCAGGGAAATCCTGTGCTACAGTGGATGAGGTAATTTTCATGGCTGAGAGGTCCATAATGGTACCACTACAATTTCTCTAGCTTTTTTCTATCTTATTTTTTGTAGTACGCGAAGAATTATAGAAAACGAAGGAACGGCGTAAGAAAAAGAAATTGGTCCATTTCAATGTAAAGGCATCGATGGCAACACTATTTGGATCTCCTTGCCTTGAAACAAATTTTTCGCATTTTGTATTATGAGTACTAGCAACAAGATCTAATTCCGGTTTTCCAAATTTGGAAATTATATCTTGAAAAACTGCATCTCATTTATTTCCCACTCTGTCTCCTCAGATAATTTGACTCTAGATTCTGCATCTGCTTCAACATTATCCTTTGACCTTATAGATGAAGCGTATAAATAAATATTTTTCTTCCTCCACCACTGCCAAATAGTGCGAGATAACTGATTTAATGTGGGATTAGAAGCCTATTTTAAGTGAAATTGATAGGGTAAGTTAACGTACAAAAAATAAAACAGGCATAGAAAAACTAGATTCCACGCCAGGACCGTCCTGAATTCCTATTGGAATCCCCGTTTTGAGTTTGCGGTGTCTTTCTTACGACTTTTGAATAGCTAAACCTGACTAATTATTTTCTTTAAATTTTTTGTTTGAGAAATCGACTCTTCTTTTGATTCACCCTTTGGATTCTTGCAAATTTGTAGTTTTATAGGCAGGTCGACTTAACTTTGTACCGGAGTTCTAAAAACAATCCCGACCTACTCGTAAATTTCCTTTGAAATTCGCCACGTTTGCAATTCTTGCTGTTTTGTATTTTTCCACATGTCGATAACGTTCTTTATAATATGAAATATGTTTTTAATTTAACTTCGGTTTTAAAATATGAGTTTTCTATAGAACGTTTTCTCTTAACTTTATAAAATTGTTCTAAATTGAAATATATTCTAACAATTTTAATTGAAGCAAAACATATGTTGAGTTCTCATATTTTCTGTGCTGTAATAGTGAATTTCCTGGTAATCGGTCAGGCCATAGTAATTCAGTTTAGAATGGCGTATACTGTTATAGGTATTGTATAAATTTGGACGTGTGATGTTTGTCAAACTAATCGCTATGGGTTTATGTAGAATGCAGTGTAAATATGAGTTTTTTTTAAATTATGTTCGGGCAATGTGGAAGACTTTTATTGTTTTGAACTTGCACGACCTGTGAAATGAAATTGCTATGCAAATCACATATCGACATGCTTTTTTCTGTTTGTGAAACAAAAGCTGTTACAGCAAAATGGGCAAATATTATTTGATTAAAATGTTTAATGTGCGTATCGTCATTTTCGTATAATATACACAGGTTTACAAATTCTCTTCACCGTAGAAGAAGAAAACTGTAATTTCTTGAGCTCATTTTGTGCCGCTTTGAAGTAAAAATTATATAAAAATTCAAAAAATATTTGAATTAATTCTATGTTAAGGTGCATCTTTAAGTAGCTCTAGCTCTTTTAGAAAGCATTTTTGGATAACATGGATTAAGTTAAATACACTTAAAATAAAATGATCTCTGGAGAAACATTTATGAATTAAAAATCTTTTAATATTTTTAATTTGTAGGTTTGAAGAAAACGTCGTTTTTTTAATAAATCAAACACACTATACATAAAAATGAATTGACATAATTTTCATATATACTATCTTCTTGTCAAAATTTTCGTTGTCATCATTTTCATTTTTCGCCAACAAAATTAATTCATCCATGCAACAAAGAATTTTTAATAAAGCGAAAGCTTTAAAGCAACCTCTAAGATCGTCAAGTCTTTTAAGCATATTAAGCGAAGAAAAAGAAAATGAAGAAAAAGTTAAAGAATGGCTACTAAAAAAAGAAAAAGAAACTCGGCAGAAAATCCTTAAGGATCAAAAATTAGCGAAAAAGAAAAAGGAATTGCATGAATTAAATATGCAGGCAAGAGAAAAGAATATTGAATCACGATATAAAGAAAGGAAATACAAAGAAGATCAACAAGTAAAACTTGCTAGAGCAGCAATTGCGAAAATCAAGAAAAGGTATAATAAACAAAAAATCTAATTTGTGTTCAGGTCCAAGCTCTACGTCTTATTCTCCAGTTTCCAAGGTTTAAATTTTGTAACTTTTTTGTGCTAACATTATCCAGTGTCCAACAAAAATAACAGAGTCGTTGCAAGGTTTTCTGGTTTTTATAATTCTCTTAAACCAAATCAATTCTTCTAGAATAATAAAAATGCTAAAGGAAATAAACTGGGAAGAAATCATTAATATTAATACTCTATTAAGATATAATGTATATTTTATATCTATTGAAGTTCAAAAACATATCCCGCTGATATTTAATACCAGAAATTAAAATACGTCATCTCTCCTGTCAAATTATTTAGTTTACATTTATTTGATCAAGTAGGTTTTCAATTTTAGTTTTTGGCTTTTGTAAATAAAGAAATTGTCAAGTTTCTTTAGACATTGTATTGTCTATCACAAAAATTTCATAATTTCCATAATTCAGAATCCAAATTCATTCATGTATAGAAGAATTCCTTACAAAACAGTTATTTTAAAAGAGCCGATAAGGTCATCTAGTCTATTCAGTATATTAAACGAGGGAAGAGATAGAGAAGAACGAGTTAGAAGCTGGTTGATCAAGAAGGAGAAAGAATCCAAGCAGAAATATCTCTATGAGGAAAAATTGGCTAAGAAAAGAAGGCATGAAATGGAAGAAGTAATGAAAGCAAGGAAAAGAATTATTGAATGTCGAACGAGAGTAAGAAAAGAAAGGGAAAAAGAACAACTACGGCTGGCAAGAGCGAGACTTGCAAAAATTAGAAAATCATATCAATAAACTGTAAAAGAATGTTCGTAGTTTAAATTTAACCGAATATTTATAAAATAATACATTTTATAAATATCTTGGACAATTTTTTACTTTCCTATTTTGAAAATTAATATGGTGCTGTACCAAGCTAAAACTAAGAGAATTTGTTGGTTTAGCTATTAGTATACATTTTTTGTTGCTTTCAATATAGAGGGACAGCTGGGTCAAAATATCCCATGAACATCTTTAAAAGTGGGTTAAGGAATTTGGAACTATTTTCAACGTATTTTGGTTTTTTAAACGACTAGTAAGAAAAATTTAGTATTTCTGTAGATATTGCTATTATTAAAATAAGACATTTATTCTAGTTTATCCTAGAAAATATAAGAACAACCTCCCTCAATATTTACCTTTGAATATACTAAAATATTTCCAAAAAAATATATATTTAAATCTTTGGCTCCTGTCACAACTGCTACCCAGAAAATTTAGCTATTGGCCGGAGTATAATTCGAATACGGCCTCTGGTGAAAAAACGTTAACCCTTCAAAACAGTAAAATAAATCATAGTTGTGCTATCATGCTGGAGTTGTTTTCGACTTTTCGTTGTGTAAATTTGTTTGTACTTACTTTACCTTTACTATTCTGTAATGAAAAGCACAATAATCGTATTTACGAATATTTATTTTACAACATAAAAGATTTAAAAGATTGATGACAGCGTCATCTAACGAATTCTAATTTTCCCAATATTTTGTTTAGACAGTGTTTGTCATTCTGTCATAACAACACGAGCAGTCAAATTCATCAAGTTCATCACAAAGTCTGCGGTTTATTGCAAAGGGCAAAGGCTTTTACTAACATTAAAGATACTGTTTAAAGAATATCCAGATGCCCTTAACTCCTGTTATAAAAAAACCAGTCAAAAGAAATCATCCAAAATTAATCAGCAATAACCGCGTCGAGAAACCTTATTCAGCCCGCATAATTGACCCTAAAGAGAAACGAAAACGAGTTAAGAATTGGTTTAAAAACAAGAACAGAGAAATAAGGTGGGCCATCGCCTTAGAAAAATTATTACGGAAACAAGAAGAATTTGAAACAGTACTAAAGATTCGTAAATGGATTAACGATCTCGAAATAAGAAAAAAAATCAGAAAATGGAGGTTACAGGGAAAACCGAGAATTTCCAGTGTAACAAAACGAAAAAGAGACAATAAATCTAAAAATAGTACTCAGAACAAGAAGAGCAAACTTAACTAAAGCAATACTGAGAAAAAAACCCTCAAATCCAAAAGACCCACTAAACCGTAAAATGAAGAAATCATCAGTCCCCAAGTTGAAATATTTTCTGTAAATCTATTTTGCAAGTTTAAATAAATATATTTCTCTGTATGTCACCTTTCCAATAAATTAACATTAATAACATTACACCGAGTTTGTTTCATTCTAATACACAATAGTTATATTTTTATACCTTTGAGGAAGGAATATTACTTCTACGATATTTGATTTCATTCCATCTACTTTTAATTAAAAGAAGAACGAACAAAGTTCAATCTCGATATTGCTTTTTGGAAGCTTAATAATAAAGAGTGGACTCTCACTTATACTGATTTTTTTTTATTGTACAATTAACAGCAATCAGAAATACATTTTCTATGAGCTATTCTGTTGGCTATAAGACCTAAAGGTTGGTCTTAGGAATGTCCTGATGATACTTCTCCAGTGAGAAGGTCTCTTGCACTTTATTTGAGATCAATTGGCCAGCTTCGTTTCAGTCTTCTGTTGTTTGGTTCTTGGGTTAGTGGCTGTAGTAGTAGGTTAGTATGGCTGTCCAACTTTAGGTAGTGGTTACGGTTTCTTTCTTGTACTGTCTCTTGTATTGTTGGAATTCTGAGGTCTTGATGGATCAATTTGTTTGTGACGTACCATGGTGCATTGACTAGTGATCGAAGGATTTTAGATTGTCCTCGTTGTATGAGAGCAATACTAGATTTGCTGGCACATCCCCATAATTCTATTCCGTAGGTCCAGATGGGTATGATGACTGCCTTATATATTGAGATTTTATTTTGTAGAGAGACTGGCGATCTTCTTCCGAGTAGCCAATATAATTCTCGGAACTTTAGATTGATCTGCTTATACGGAATGAAATAAAAAATCTGTTAACACTTCTAACCTTTACTGTAAACAAGCAATTAAAGGAACTTATCTATATTAAGTTTCATGCATAGTTTACACAGTTATAAAAAAGGAAGTTATTTCTTCTTCTATCGCAACATCATCTGTCATTTTGTTGTATATATTTAAATTAATGACACCAAGGTTCCTAAATAGTCGAGCTAGAGTCAAATTGCTTTGAACAAGATGAAATTTTCCTAAAGGAATTTAGAAGAAGAAGAAAAATCTTAAAAGATTTGGTATAATAAACTGGCGTTTATGTCAATGTGATTAGACCTAAGCATCCTTTGAAATGCTAAATGTCATGAGGTGCTGTGATATTTTTTTTTGCAAATTTGTATTCAATGTATATTTTTCAAAACTATACATTTTTTTAAACAAAGAGTGTCAACCACTGATAAAAGAAATAATATATGAAGTTGGTTCTGTCCTAAAAACCATTGAGTGATGTTTTAAATTATTTAAACGTCATTGTGAAATAGTATATAAAAATTTATGTGACCCGGTACCAAAATTTAAGTGAATGGCTAATAATATTCTAAAACCGCAACACAACAACGGTATGAGGGAGCCCTTACCATTGCTCACAGTTGATGAAATACTTGCACTCGATCCTAAGGAAAAGGAAGATCGAATTAAAGAGTGGTTGGTTAAAAAGAAAGAACTAGAGAGACAAAAATTACTCAAAGAAGATCTCATAAGAAAAAAGAAACAGCAACTGGAGCTTGAAAAATTAAGAAAGCAAGAGGAATATCTTCAAAAATTGATAAGGCGACGAGAAAAAGATATAGCTTTTCAAAAGCGAAAGCAAGAGAGGTCAGAGAGAGAAAAGAAGCGGAGGGATGAGCGATTAAAGTTTTTAAAGTAATTAATTGTAAAATTGTAATCAAACAAAAACAAATTAAATATTAGTCAACAGATATTTATTCTAGATTAGTAACGTCATACGATACAAATAAAACCAAAGGTGATAATTATCTAAGAGCGTTGTCACGTTGCTTGATTAATTATTTTAAAAAAATAGGATATTTTCTATAGAAATTTGTTAAAAAACTACGATTAAACTTAGTAATATTTAAGAATTATGAGATATGAATATGAATATATGAATATGAAATTTGACTTTAAAAATTGTCTGTAAAGATATAAATATAATTATTGGATTAAACAACAATGCTGGTATAGTTCGGTAAGTCCTTTTGAAAAGCATAAAATAATAAGAGTTATAATAGTTTATTAACAAAATAAGTAAAAATAAGAAAGGAATCGGAAACAAAATTTAGAAAGAGAAGTGTTTAATTTGGCTAGGTGAATGCAAGTGCATAAAACTCTTTGCTCCACTATCCCATTCCGTCTTCTAATTCTTTATTCAATAGTCTTTCTTCCAGTGTTATATTCACTATCAATCTTCTCTAAATATATAATGAATTTGTTGCCGCTATAGATATGAAATTGTCGAATTTAACTATATTCTTCTTCGATTTTTATTAGCTTATCCATATATTTGTTCCAAATTTCTTTAGTGACTTTGGAGGCTTTATCTTTGATCAATTCGACCACTTTCTTGGCAAATTTCGTAAAGCATTTTTTCAACGGTTTGGCTGCTGCAGACATCTGAATTCAAATAAATGTTATTTTAAGATGGCTGTAGATTCTTTATTAAACATAACAGACATAAAGTGTGAAACATCGTTAAAATTAGCTCGGCAAGAGGTTTATAAAAATGAAAAAATATATGGGATATTCCATTAAAAAAAACAACTTTGATATGCTGTGACCTTATATTACGAAATAATTTTAAAATGTGAAGCTTCACTCTATAACTTTTATTTAAAACATTCTTTCCTATTTCTCAAGATAACAGAGATATCAAACTTCACAGTATAAGTTGATAACCCTGTATTGTTTTTTTACAACTTTTTAACCAAAGCAGAATATAATGTTTTTGATATACCAAAATTCCAACGTTTGTTTCTTCTATGAGGCCCACTTCTTATCATTTTTGAAACAGAAGAATAAGGAACTTCTGTTAAGTCCGACGTTATTTTTAGTACAGTGCTTTTCTTGTGAACATATATTTTTTGTAGATTTTTATATAAATTGAAACAAATGGGAATCTTCGTTCAAACGTATACATATCTTATTAGTTGGACCGGATTGATCCATTTTATTACCATTATCATTGTCACTAACATTTTTAGACACATTTTCATTAACGTCACCGTTTTCAGTGGATTTGCTTTCCCACGGTCACTACATTATTGAAAGATCTTTGCCGAAAGAGTCAACGCAGATTCTAACAAGAACCGGTCAGGATAAATTCACAACAAATTCATAATTTTCTTACAATTAAAGTGGAAAGTAGGATAACAATCGTAAAAACAAAAGAACGCAATATTAAAAATTTTTGTTGAAAAGTTGCGTGTTTTTCTATAGTTAAGTAGTAACATCATACAAAAAATTTCAAAATAAAACATTAACTATTTATAATGTTTTTACTGAGATTAAGGCCTTCTTCCTACACTCCGGTCCTCACTTCATCTCTTTTCTCTCAGTTCCTCGCTGCACTTATACGTACAGGTTTAACGAGAATTTAAAATGTAATAGGCGAACCATAAAAAGGTAAAGAATACGGATAATAATATATTACCATATAACCATAAACGTATATATTCCCTCTCAACCGAACTATAGGTACGACGCTACTGCCGGTACCGTTACTATCGAATGGCCTGGAACGATGTTCCCACCTTGATATATATCTTCTGCAAGATATTAGTAATACGTTCTCTCTCCTTGATAACGGATTCTTTATCATTCGCATGTATTTGTGTAGCGTTTTATAGATGTACAGCAAATCTGTATTTTTATAACGTTTGTAAAGGTAAGACTAATAACACAAGGTTATTTAGTTACTATGGTTACATCAAAATGTTTGGACTTAATTCATTGCTACCAACATTAAAACACTGACACGGCCTAATCACAGCAACTTAGTTAACGCCTACTAGGTTGTAAGTATCCATGTAAACAAAACCGTTATCGCTTGTCAGTTATCTGGCATTTCAGTCTAATCATTTTTCATAACTTTTAAGAAGTAATTCTAAATTCTTGTAAATAAACAGTTCTATTTAATACAAATTCAAAACATGCAGAAACCACAAAAAAATAAACATAAAAAAGTAAAAGAAGAAAAGAAAATTCAAAATGTCGAAGAAAAGGTAGAAAAAAAATTAACAGCCAAAGAAAGGCGTAAGAAAATTAACCAGTGGATGAAGAACAAGAGAGAGGCAACGGCACAAGAAATTAAACGGAAAAACAAGAGAATCCGAGCTAAAAGAAAGTTGGAAGCAAAACGAAACAAAATGAATGAAGAAGCCCTAAAGCAATGGCGAATCAGAAAGAGAGAAGAGGAAGAAAGGCAACTTGAGGAAGAAAGAATAAAAGAAGAAGCAAGGAGAAAGAAAGAAGAGACTGAAATGAAACTTCAGGAAGCCAGTAGGAATTTATACAGAAAATGGTTAATGATAAAAGCAGAAGCAGATGAACAAAAAATAATTGAACAGAAACAAAGAGAAAAACTATTGAGAAAATTAAATTCTACAAAAACAATAACCCTCTTAGAAGAACCAAAGCCTCTCATAGCAAATCAGATGAAGAATAATCGTATAACTTCAAAGAAATCCCTCTTAAGCCAAGTAGTATAACGTCTATTTAAGTTTTTTAATTAAGTTTGATCTATGATGTCTCTACGATAATTATTTTAATCAGTTTTTTTCTAATAGTTTACTTAAAACATAAAAAACAAAATTAATTAACGTTAAACGTATTTTATTACTGTTTTAAGAATTATGTGTGACTATTTTACAATGTTTGTTAGACATTTTGTAGAAATGTGATTTAACTTAAGTCGATTTTATATTATTTGAGCTTTGTAAAGTACTGGTTGAAACTCTTGTAAACAAAAAATAAAACAGGAAAAATATTAACTATTATTTTATTATTAACTATTATTTTATTTAAAATACACATAGACCTTCAAATATTCGCAAATGACGCTAATAAGCACGAGCATTTTCAATTTTTTTTAAAGTGTATTTATTCACTTTTAGCATAACCTCAATTCGTAATTGTAGATTTTTATCTAAGCTGGTGAACAATTATTGTACACTTATACTCATTTTAATATTACGATTCAATATTTTTCTAATATTTATATTCAAAAATTTCTGCGTTTTATTTAGGTTGTACACCGGCCGCCGCGCCATGAGGCTGTAAAAATCAGCGCCCAAAGTTTAATATTAAAATTGTTGTATATATAAGTATTTATAATAGATTTTAGATAAGAAAATATGGAAGTAATCCATCTTTAAAAAATACAGTTTAAGTTAAGTATTACATGAGTGTGTGTTCAATACAGTAAAAAGAATATGCTCTGTAGATTCAGGTTCTCTGTAATGTATTGTTATTAGAATGATTTAAAATACAGAATTTTGCAGGAAATAATCCAAAAATTTCTCTTTAAGACCTGTGACTTTATTTCCTTATTGTTGACTGTCTTTTGGATAACACCACAGAATGAAGTGTGTTTTATAAACTCTGTTCCTTTTCTTGCAGGAACATTATCTTCTTCATTACCTATTCCTTTGTTTCCCACGTCAGTATCACTTTATAGTTAACATTTAGAAATTTTAGGCTTGAATGCAGTTTCAGACGTTCACAATCAATCCAGTGGGACTCCAGCGTGGCTTAGTACTTTAAGAGACTGTTTGTGTAACTCACTGTGTATATGATATTTGTATTTACAAGCAAGAAGAAGAGCCAACCTCTTGATAGAAGTTTCTTGTTAAATAATACTTTTGCCTCAAATATTAACAAAATTGTCAATAGTCTTATATTAATAAATAAAGAAAATCAAAACAATTTAAAAATAAAGTAATCCATAACTTGAAAATAATTGTTTCCAATTTCATAATTGCCTTATAAATTACGAAACATGATAAAGGCTAAAAAAAAGAAGATTAATAATGGAAAAAATCATGGTTATAACATATGACAAAATAAACAGTCATCAATCAGCACATCAAGTACTAAATTTTCGTAAATTTCAACTAAAAACTACTTCATGAATCGCGAGGATCCATCACGTCCATCGCTCAAGCAAAGGATTGAAGAACTGGTTAATTCAGATCCCAAAGTAAAGCAGCAACGACTGAAAAATTGGATGCAAGCTAAAGAAGACGAGGTTCGGTATAAAATAAAAGAACGGCAAATGCTACGTAAAGAGCGAAGAAAAGAAAAAAAGGCAGAAGAGAAACTAAAGAAAGAAGCTCTAACAAAATGGAGAGAACGGAAACAAGAAGAAGAAGAAATGGAAAGGGAAGAGGAAAAATTAAAGCAAAAAGAGTTACAAAAGGAAGAAGCAGATAAAATGAGAATACAAGAAAACAGCAGGAATTTGTACAAAAAGTGGTTAATGTTAAAACATCAAGCAGATATAGAAAGAAAAAAAGAGCAAACAATTAGACACCAGCAATTTTTAGAGGAAATGCAAAAACGAAAAGAATTAGGTGCAAAAGAATTTAAAGAATGGTTAATAGAAACTAAAAGTAAGGTTGTCACATACACACAGGCAACTCGAGGAGCTTCGACATCTAGGGCGGTAACTAGAACAAGATAGCAATAGTGTTTTAGTGTTACTTCAAGTTATGTCAAATGCATCTTTCAAATTTTGAAGAAAGTCATTGCTAGACACTTTTCTCATTCTCATCAAATTAAGCAAAATTTTAGTAACTTTTGTATTCACAAACCAAATATTATGAATAAATCAATAGAAAAAAAGATGGACCATATTATTAGTTTGGATTCTAACGAAAAGCAAGACCGACTAAACCAGTGGTTGTTGCAAAAAGTGATTGACCAAAAAAATAAAATAAAACAGCAACAGAAACTACTAAACGAAGAATTTAAAAAGCAAAATGAAAAATATAAACACCTTAAGGAAGCTCAAGAAAAATGGAAGAAAATGAAAAATAAAGAAAAAGAACTAATAAATAAACAAAAGGAAAAGAAAGCAAAAGATAGAATAAAAGAGGTAGCTGAGCAACGCAAAAAAGACGAAATGGGGAAGAGGCTATACAAGATGTGGTTGCGACAAAAATACCAAGATGACAACAACAGAAAAGAGCAAGAAAATGTAGACAAAATGAAAACAGATTTAGAACTAAACCATCGTAAGCAATTAGCTCGTATAGCTTTTAGAGTTTGGTTGAAAGAATCACTAAAAAAAGGACCACGAAGAAATCAGAACTTAACTAAAAATACTAAAAGAATAAAAAAATAAGCTTAGCATTTTTGAACGTATTCATCTGAAGTTGTAACTAATTAGTATTTAATGGTGAATTTACTATAAACCGTTAATTACCCACCTAAAATACATCAATATTAAAAAATAAAATATGCAACTAGGAATTTTATTTTCCAAATATTGTATATCTTCGAATATATTAATATGGTGTTCGATAAGACATGATTAATACATTATATTTACAGAAACATTAAAAATTAAACAAACTCCATTTATTCGAAATCTTTTTTTTTTCTTAAAAAAAGTATAAAAAGCTATATAAATATAATTTCAAATACACATGCTTTTAGAGAATCTTCTAATTTAGCAAAAATTTATTAAATATTATGGTGAACATTTGAATTTTTTTTAGTTCTCAATAATTTCTTGAAAACAGTTAGATACTTCAGCCATGCTCCTAACTTTCTTAATTAATTCAATAAAAGCTTATTATTAAAATTGCCATTACATTATATAAAGGTAGTTGACGTACATTTTTAAATATAAAATGAGGGAAAATATGTATTTGTGTCAATATGTTTATATAATATATTTATAAAATATCAATTTTTTGCACAATTTGGTTAGATTTATAAAATGCATATTTTTGAAATAAATATATTTCAACCAATTCACACATTTTTGAAACATATGTTTATCATGTTCGGCATAATATAGCAATATTCTAAATAGTTTAAACGCTTTAAATTAGAAACAGTTTTATTTATTTACTATTCCAACAAATGAAATTAGGAGATAGTGATAAGGTTTAAGTTTAGATTTACATGTATATAAATATAGGTCACATAGGTATTTGGGTCTAGAGGTCTTCACAATATCTATAATAGGAATAACTATACCATCAGTTGTAACAGATATGTTAACTACTTTTATTTTCGTCAACCTTTGAAGTCTATGAGCCCTAGTTGGTACTAATAAAGTGACTAATTTCCGTGTAATTCTCTCCAAGGAAAATTCTTGTAGAAGCAATATCGTATCTAGATCCATAGAAAAGGTTTCCCCTTCCACTAATAATATATCCAAAAATTTTAAAACCTTTAGAACAATAAACGGATTAATGAAATATTTTGAGCAAAAACTCTACCATTTTTTCAGAACAGTTTTGTATTGTTTTAAGGTCGCTGGTACAAAGGAAACTAAAATAGTTCCCACTGAACAACTTCTTGAAAAGAGATATTAAATGTTGTTCATTAGGGCTAAAGTATACATATAGAGCTATCAATAAGCAGTTCTAAGAATATGGAGTACCAGATTTTCACTTGGGTACTATTAAAACACCTTCAGATTTCTCTGAAATTATTTAAGTGTACGAATGATTAGATTAAAAGGCGTAAAAGAAAAAAAATCTAGGGAATTGTGAAAACATCTACCTTCCCCGAATTCGGGTTCCTTTTCCATAAAACAAACGTCGCTACCTTAGCGTTGCAAGAAATAGCAAACAAATCAACTTTTAGTTGACCCATCTTTTTAAAATAAAATATAAGATGCATAAATAAATAAATGTCTCTGTTGGTACCAGTTTCTTATTTCCCAGGCTGCTCTTATTAATACTACTGCCACTTGATTATCTACTCTGAATCATACACTGCTAGTTGCCTGATGCAAAACATTTGAGAGCATTAAAGCTGCCTTTAGTTCTAGTATATTGATGTGTAAACGACTTTCTTCAGGAGGTCAAAACCGTTGAACACTATCTTTTCTATTAACTGCACCCCAGCCATAAGATGAAGAGTCTGAAAAATTATGTTTCAAATCCAAATACTGTTTTGCGGCATCAATATATGCTAGCGACCATAACAATTCCTTCTTACCTTCTTAACATCCGTAATAGGGATATAGTTTCCCCATAATTACCTCCGTTATGTTTTAATGCTGAAACATTCTCTCTCTCTAGGATTTTTGTATGAGCCGAGCTATATGGGATAGCCGGTGCAATAGATAGAAAGTGACATCTTACTTTTGCTAATGCCCTAACCTTACATCGCCTTAAGTTAATAATATTTTGCGAATTAGAATTTATTTTTTTCTTCTTCTTCTTCGGTAATAATATCGTCGTATTTTCAGAATTGTACAAAAATCCTAGATATTTGGACGCTGTATTTGAATTGAAGATACTCTTGTCTTTATTAATAATAAAACCTAACCTCTCTAAAAGGGTTATAGTTTTTTTAGTTGGACTGGTTTGAGAAGCTTAGTGTAAACATAAAGCGCTATGCTTAGCCCAAATGGTAGGCAAGTAAACTGATATAAATTATTCCTATACCTGAACCGTAAGTATTTCCTGTTTATTTTATGCACAGGTATTAAGAAGTAAGCTTCTTTGAGATCAGTTGTTGTAAGACAGCTATCATACAATAAGAGGTTAACTGACTTGTAATTTTCTATTTTAAATTGGTTTTTTCTAATATAATTTTTTATGTGCTTCAAATTCAACACAAATCTATAATTTGATTTATCCGATTTTTCGACAAAAAAATAACTTTAAATAATTTGATTACTACAAGAAAAGCATATTTCTACTACACCAATTGCTGTAGGTGTACTACCTCGGCATCTAGTTATAATTCTGTGAATGTTCTGGATCCTGATTCCTTTCGTTGTTTATGTACAAATGGAATAGCCTTCTAGCCAACTAAGTAAGATTACATTATTAGTAATTTTAAACCAATTATTCAATTTTAATCTGTTGTAAACTGTATCCTATTTAAGTCCATCGAGCCCATATCCCCCGAATGCTATTCCCGAAGCCTCAAAATAAAATTATCTTGAGCAAGTCTTGGAGCTCAAGGTTCATCTGAGGCCCTTTTAACTCTGGGCAGTTTAACTCTGCCCTTCAGCCTGACTCTGTAAAGGAACAATTTCCAGGATATTATCCCATTCAGCTTCTGGTTCCTCCTTTGAATCTCTAGGACGAACATTTTCTTTTTCTGAAGAGTCTGATCTTTCGAAACTTGAATCAGACGAATCAGATTCTGAATCTAAAACAATTTACAACTTCTTACTAATCTCCTCGTTAGAATAGTTTACACCACTGTAAACAGGGTGAATGTATTGAATCACGATTACAGAATAATGTGCGACCACTAAATGATCTAACGAACTCAATTACTGGTGTAGGAACAATTATTGCTTATGAGATGGAGCGGATGCTGGGATGACAGATGGCAGATGAGATGCGTTCCTTTGTCTTTGAAAGGTATGCGATAGAGCGAACTACCATGTTACCTACTTGTAGGAACCAGGATGTATAAATATAGGATTTTTAGTACAAATACCGTTGCACGTCAGGAGTGACGTACCTCTTTCGTCATAGTACTGCCAACTAATTAAAATTTTCCTAACTAAGATAAATCATACGAAACATTACGAAAATTCACGAGGACTCATGAACGTAGTCACAGTACTAAAAAACCGAAAAAGTAATCGTAATTATTTTGATAATTTTAGAATTATTTCAATTATATTGGCTTATATACGTCTTATTCTTTATAATATAAAGTTTATAAATCATTATTATATGTTAAGTACTCAAAAAACCATAATTTACATTAAATAATTTTGAAATTTTCTACGCTCATGAGACTCGTATTTATGATGAAGAAATGACATTGTAGCGATTGGCATGCCTTGTTGCGACGTTGTCGAGTATTTAGATTGAAATATTTCAACGATTTCTGACGTCCGGCCGTCAACCAGTTGTGTATAGATGTATAGGATTTTTAATACAAATCCCGTTGCACGTCATATATCAATTATGAGATCACGACCCTGCAGTGTTGTCGGCTTGTCTAAATTGTCGAGGAATGTAGGAAGTTTCAAAAATGTAAGGTTAGGTTATGTTGTTTAGCTTTATTATTATGAAAAATTAATTTATTGAAGCGTATATGAACAATATATGATCCTCACACTCAAGACACTTCATCCTGCCAGTTTTAAAGTACATTTGAAAAATGTTTTTCTCAGTTGATTCATTAGCAATCTACAACTGTGATATTCTTCTTCTTCTTGCTGTATTATCTACTTTTAATATTCAATAAATAAGAAACAATTCAACTACAATATTCGAATTCCTACAAAAGGTAAATCCTTTCTCCTAATTCAAATCTGAATCACTTGAATCACTGTCATCGCTGTTAGGATTAATAATAATGGGATTATTTTCTAGTCTATCAAAAACTCTCTCTCTTTCATACCATTCTTGTATTTCTTTTTCTGTATGTTTAATAGAATTTTTCCATACTTCAGGAGTAATTGTTCTAAGAGCTTCAGACCACATATTTAAAGAATCTTGTTCTTTATTACCGTCTCTGCCAATATGTTTATTATAATATTGCTTAGAAAGGCCCCAAATAAGTTCGATGGGGTTGAAAACACAATGATAGGGAGGAAGACGTAACACTTTATGTCCATATTGTTCTGCTAAATTGTCCACCAGATATACTTTTGGTGGCTTGTATCTGAAAAAGAATATATTTTACTTGCGGTTTTTTATAATATACCAACATCGCTAAATTCAAAACTGTAACATCGATAGATTTTTATACTTACTGTTCAACTTTTTGCAGAAGAACATATTTAAACATATTAACAGAAAAATCAATATTTCTATTTGCTAGCCACTCTTGTATTTCAGCTTTGGTTGAGCCTGTATTGGGTGTTTTGTGCAATAACATGCTATGGTATGAAGCATTATCCATAACAATTAGAGAAGTTTCGTTAAGGTTCTTCAGTAATTGGTTTTCAAACCAATGTAAAAAATTGTCTTTATTCATTTCTCCATGGTAATCATTTAATTTAGTTTTCGAGGAATATATTGTTTGGGTACCTTCAATAAATCCATTTTCATTACCAGCAGTATAATAAATCTATAACAGATGAATAATAATAATGTTTATTTACATAATAATAATGTTTATTTATGTAATAATTAAAGTTTTACATTATAGAATGTAACATGTAGTTTTAATGTAAATAAATTTTTTCTTCCACTGAAATTTCAAAAGTGTAATAAAATTTAAATACACAACCACAATGCTGAAACCTTTATTTACTTCAATTTAATGATTACAATGATGTAATACAACCATTAAACATTTGCATCTCAAAGTTTCTCTTAAAGATGCCAAAGTTATATGCTGGCCTGTAAATAAATATATATCTCTATTAGTATATATACAAATATAAACTTTTATTGGATAAATATGATTTGATAATGAACTTACTTCTTTCATACATGTTATAAATAACATTTCGGATTCCACTCGTATCCAATGTTATTGTATTAGTAATTGTTTTTTTGTATGAACGCTTTTTTGGTGGCGATTTTAATAAATCATTCTTCTTGACTGTTTGCGAAATACTAACAGTAGAAATATTTAAGTTTAGGGCTGCTGCAACACGCTAAAATAGACAAGAAAACAATTTCATATTTCTAGACATTTGTATAATCTTTAACTTACCTCTCTGACGGCAGTTAAGGGTAATAGTGGCCCATTATTATCACGCTCCCGTTCAAAGTACTGTATTAATGAATATACAAGCTCTTTACAACGACTATTTAGTTTTTTTGGCATTTTGTAGAAATAAACGTCAATAATCAGCTTATTCACACTATGTTTGTTTTGAAAAAAACAGTTTTTTTTATAAGTTAACTATCTAGCAAAGCAAAAAAATAAAGACAATATTATAAAATTACCGAAAACGTGGTGAAAACACACAACTGGTTGACGGCCGGACGTCAGAAATCCTTGAAATATTTCAATCTAAATACTCGACAACGTCGCATCAAGGCATGCCAATCGCTACAATGTCATTTCTTTATCATAAATACGAGTCTCATGGGCGTAGAAAATTTCAAAATTATTTAATGTAAATTATGGTTTTTTGAGTACTAAACATATAATAATGATTTATAAACTTTATATTATAAAGAATAAGACGTATATAAGCCAATATAATTGAAATAATTCTAAAATTATCAAAATAATTACGATTACTTTTTCGGTTTTTTAGTACTGTGACTACGTTCATGAGTCCTCGTGAATTTTCGTGATGTTTCGTATGATTTATCTTAGTTAGGGAAATTTTAATTAGTTGGCAGTACTATGACGAAAGAGGTACGTCACTCCTGACGTGCAACGGTATTTGTACTAAAAATCCTATATATAATTATTGTACTACCCTCTTAGTGTAACTATTAAAAGCGTGGCATAGTTTTGAAATGAATCCGTCTTTAATCAATCTATCCAAGCTACTATTTTAACATGTCAAAGTCATCTTTGAAATAAAATGTCATTGCCATAATTTAATATAACTTTCAAAATTTTCTGTAAGAAAAATAACTCTGCAAGAAATGAAGAAAACACTAAGTCAAAGAACAGATGAAATTATTAGTATTGACCCACAAGAAAAAGAAAAAATTGTTCATGAATGGATACAGAGAAAAGACGAGGAAAAAGGTTTAGAAAAGAAAAAGTCCTTAAAGCAGCGTATTGAAGCTATCATTAGTATAGATCCGAAACAAAAACAAGAAAGACTAAATGCTTGGAAGAAAAAAAAGGATACCGAGAGGAGAAAAAAACTACAACAACTTAAACAAAGGTTAGATTCTAAAAAGAAAAATTTGGAAGAAACCATTAAAAACAAGGAAGAAGCTTTAGAGAAATGGAAACAGAAAAAAAACGAGCAAGCAGAACTCTTAAGAAAGTACCAGAAGCTAAAAGAGATGGACTTGAAGCAACAAGAGGAGGAAAAATTAAGAAAAGAAGAGGAAAATCAAAAATTCTTTAAAATGTGGGTAATGTCTAAGAGAAAAGCTGAAATAAAAAAGCAGCAAGAAGAAGAATCTAAAAAGCTCACTACTGAACAAGAACTGAAAGAACGAAAAGAAATAGGGGCAGCTGCTTTTAAAGACTGGCTGAAAAGATCAAGAAAGAGATATAAAGCAGGAAACATAAATACTAGATTAGATTTAATACACCAATGTACTTAGTGGGAACATTCATTTCTCTCAGATTTATAAGGTAAATTCAAAACGTTTATACTTTTCGTTGAGTTATAAAAAAATTAAAATCTCAAAACAGCTAGTTTTATTTAATAAGACTATTTTTAATGAACAAAATTTCACAGGTATTTAAATGAAAACTAAAAAAACGACCAATTAAAATCGAATTAATTGATAATTTTAACTAAAATCTAAATATACATATGTGGTTTAATATGTATATAAAAATTTCAGAAATTAAATTTACAAAAATAGCTAAGACAACTTCATTACCAAAAAATTAATATCAGTAGGAAAATATTTTAATAAAATTATCAAAACAAGTTATTATGCAATTTATATATATTTTATTGAAAATATTTGTATTTCCTTCTTTTACCATGTGCTTAATATTTCTTTTGGTTTGGTGTTATTGCCTTCATTTTTCTTGTTATTTATTTTAATATTCTATTTTATTAAAATAAAATATGCTGTATTAGAAACATTATTTGATATTCTAAAAGTAACTTCTTCTATTGTCTATTGTTCTTATTTGCATTTTTTGGTTTATCTAACGTAATTTTTAAAAACCTTTGTTGTTTCTCTTTATTAGCGTTAAATTTTTCTCTTTTTTCTTGCTTAACAAAGTTTTGGTACTCTAATTCTTGTTCCCGTTTTCTATTTTTCAAAATTTGATTTTTCTTTGCTCTTTGTGCTTTTGAGCGCATCCATTCTTTAATTCGTTCTTCTTTCTCTTGTGGGCTCAAGCCGAAACTTTTTTGAATAGCATTATTTGTGGATGATTCTGGCATAGATTATTCAACTCACAGAAATTTAATGGTATTGATTGTGATGTTTTACAACAGGATTTTGTCAATTGAACATAATTTGTCCATGTCAAACTATATATCAATCAATTTATTATATTTAAATCTACATGATTTTAGGTTACATATTTTTTTTGTTACTGAAC
This sequence comes from Hermaeophaga mercurialis, assembly GCA_951812935.1. Lineage (NCBI taxonomy): Eukaryota > Metazoa > Arthropoda > Insecta > Coleoptera > Chrysomelidae > Hermaeophaga > Hermaeophaga mercurialis. Next base: position 22,420,373 of record OX638358.1, on the reverse strand, counting down.
GCAGCTAAAAAAGAACCTGGTGTTTACATAAAAGATGCAATTCTCATTCAATTAAACTAGTCGTAGAAAATTGAATGGATCTTGAGAATAAATAAAATAATATATAATAATATTTTCAACTAAGGAATAAACAGCAAACTTTAAAACTTTATGTTCATATAATGGAAAATATTGCTTAGAGTCCAAAACCGCTATATAATCTTCAATAAGAAGTAAATTATTTTCCTTTGAAGTGACCAGCTTATGTTATAAATTTCCTTAATATCCGTACATGCCACGAACTTATCATATAATTTATATAAACTATTTTTACCGAAAACGTTCCGAACGTATCACAAATCTTTATTAAAGAATATTGCAGAAATAGATGTTTTAGTCGTCATAATATTTTTAGATAGAGTGCTGATAGCTGACATACTCGTACATTTTAGTCAACTCAGCACTAATACAATCAGGGAATTTTATTTTTGGTGCGTGGATTAATTTTTTAAAGACATACATTTTCTACAAATTCACTTACAATTCATATTGCATTTTGTCTTAGTTACCCATTTACTGTTTAGTAAAAGCTTAGTATAATTATTCTTTTCTTAGTAAATATTTTCATTTTAAATTCACGTTATAATTTAAATCGCAAAATTACTGGCATGTCTCATTTAAGTTTCCAGTCCCTTAGCGCACCATTTAGGTTTTCTTCGACTCTTTCATTAAACAATTTACTTCGCTCAAATATCTCCTAATACTGAAAATATTCCTGAAAGCAATTGGGACTCCCTCTCCGGTTTTTCACACTACCTAGACTAAACCGTATCCGCACTTTCATATCATTCAATCAAGAAATGTAGCTGGAAATATGGGGTTTGTCTCAGAGTTAGAAAATTAGGTTTCGCAGCGAGAAAGGAAATTGGCTAAAGTGCGATATTTCTCAAAGCCACGCGTATAATGAAACCGTGGGTAACGGCATTTGACTTTAAAATATCTGGATTCTTATACGATCTCAGCACTCCTTTATACATCCAGTAACTGCCCAATGTTGCCGTTGAATGGAAAATTCGTAACGTTCCTTCTCCTTCACCTTTTCACAGTTAGTATTAAACATGAACATTTTCTAACACTCGTGTTGATTAAACAAATTTTATTTACAGGACAATTTCACGACTACATAAATATAAAATTACAAATTAACGTGAATACAAGCGTCATCAATTGCCGTTACTACTAGTACACAATATCAATTCTGCCGTTTATATACTTCTTGGCTTTTCAAAAATTTCAGAAAATCCTTTGTACTTTTTAAAATATTTGGGAAACTGTAAGAGCTGTATGAAGATAGGTTAAATTATTCTGCCTTGTGTGTACATATATGAAGGCAGCTTTCTCACAGCTACTAGCCTTGGTCTGTGCAGACAAAGTTTAACGACAGATTTTAATTTTTATTCTTTTAAAATAATATTATTTAAAATATACATAAATGGAAGCTTTTGTTTATATTAAGATTGAAAAAGGGACAAAGAAGAAAAAAACATAAGGCATTTTAAATATATAAATATATTGTCGATAATATTCTAAAAGAAAATGACACGATGTTTTATGGTTGCCCCCTTATTATTGCATATTGAATTCAATAGAATTGTTTTGTGCTCAACTAATAGAAACATTCGCCATAACAATGTGCCACCATATTCAATTGATAGTGTGATAACAGAATTACTGAGGAGAAATGGGAAAATGCAATAAAACATGTAAGGACTATCTAAGATAAATATTTTAATTCATTTCCAAAAATATATTTGGTTACAAATTTAGCGAAACGTGATAGTGATAGTGAGTCAGACATTGTAGAAACTGATCATTAGTTTTGTTAAGTAATTATTTTCCCTTATAATAAAATGTTGATTTGTTAGAGCATTATACTTTTTAAATACTGTGTAGGTAGTTTCTCGTTTCTCACTTTTATAATTCCGACCCAATCTATACCTGGCTCACGCCAGATTCTAGGAAGTCCAGATCTTATATCTAGTAAAGTTTACACCTTATTTAACCATCTTAGGACAAACGAATATTTCTGACTCTATCAAGACTGAGGACAAAGTCTACGTCACTACCTATTATCAGAGGAGCAAAGCAACATCTTTTACTATAACATTTATCCCAAAAAAAGGGCTTTAATATGATCTTAAAGAACGTCAACCTGACCTAACCATCCTTACCATGTCTACCAAAAGGAAAAGAACAGCCTGAGTTTAGGTTAGGGGGGTGAGTGGTACAGGGGTAGAGCCTCGACCTGCTGATCAATAGATCGCCTATTCGAATCCTGATTGAGTCAATCACCTTTCTCGTGTCCTAAAGGTGATTCCCACTCGAGCATTAACTGTTGCCTTTAAAAGTTCTAAAAGTGGTACCGGAAAACAGTAACAAATTCTACAAGCGCACATTTATAACAAAAACACTTATTACAATAATTGGTGCATTGCGAGTAGTTTAATTCCCTTAGTCAAAATTAATAAATAAATAAAATAAGTTCTGGTCCACAACATCCTTCAACTTCCAATGCGTTATTTGAACTGGTGTCAACATCAGTGCCTTCGGAGGAGATATCAAAAAACTAGATAATTGTTTACTTTCTAGACTTATGTACCATATGGGTACCACATATATATATCTACAGAGGAAGGCTAAGAAGAAGACTTGTCTATATTGTACCTAACTTTAACAGAGATAAACAAGTTAAAAAATCATATAGGAATTCCGATAATATTTGTAATTTATAGAATTCACTCCCACAAAAAAATTTGGAAACATAAAATAAAGGTTGTTAATTTCACCCTCCTATAACATAATAGTAAATCTGAAAAAAATCCCATAATGAACTCTTTATGAATGTATCTAATCCCCAAAATTTCAAGTTTCTATATTATCGCGCATTTGAAAAAAATTAAAACTTAGTTTTCAATCCTTTCTTTCGGGGTTGATATCTCTTTAAACTTTGGTCTGGAAATATTTTTCTATAGTTAAGACCATATATAATTTTTAAGGAGCAACTTTCTATTGAATTTTTTCGCATGGATGTAGAAACCTTGATTTTTTGTATTTTATTTTATATTTTTCAAATTATCTTATCGTTGATATCTTAACTCTCATACAATTATAACAAATGAAGTAGTGTTAGACTAAGCTTAAATATAAATATATAAAAATTCAATTTTTTTAAAAATTTGTATTAAAATAAGACGCGGCAACAGTGTGATTCGCGACCAAAACATTCAATTAGGTACTCAGAGATAAGGTTTTTTTATTGCGGTTTAATATTTTGTCATTGAAAATTTATTTTCCCTGCTAGTTTGTGGCGTTTTTCATTATTTCCCTCAGCTGCATCCCAGGGCACATTTAAAGACTTTTAAATAACAATTTAGAACTGGGGTGACTTTAATCTCCTTAATCGTTATCTATAACGTGTCAAGAAGTATTTTTGGGAAACGTTGTCGGAATAAAAATATTCGTTATGGTAATAATAAAGAGAAATGTAACATTGATATTGAAGTGCTTTTAGAATTGATAGTCTTTTTATTTTCATATACATTTTCCTAAGAATTTTCTGTAAATTGTAGATTTTAGATTAGTTATTGATAGAAATAGATCTTAGGATCATATAATTTTCGTGTTGATTGAATTGTCGACTATGGTGATTCGTTTATTTTCAACAAAATACCTTCAGTTGTAAAGAAAAACCGTGACTCGGCGTTTAAACGAGACTTCAATTTGGATCTAATAGTGTCTGGATGTCAACTAAGATTACTAACCTTTAGTTTGAAATGGGATAGTGTATTTGAAATGTTAAAAACTTGAACGTTTGAAAAATACGTGCTTTTGGTATAATATATATAGGGAGCATATATTGCAATATAAACACTAAAAATTACATTGCAAAAGCATCTCATCAAAGGGAACAATATACAGGAAATTTAGAATTTTCGATTTAATAACCCATTATTCCAGTGTAATTTAATTTTGAAAATTGACTGGAAATGTCAATCCATCAAATAATGAGGAAAGTGAAAGGGTGTTTGGACACTATCATCAGATTTCTAGAGGCAATTCATACAGAAATTTTAATACGTACTTTTCTCTTCGGTTTTTATATCTTTTAACCTATTAGTTTAATAAAATAAGCAAAATAATAACTAACGAACTATATTTAGTGTCATAAATATAGATTTAGCAAAATATAAGCGTCAACTTTGAAAATAAATATAAAACATTTCTTTAATACTCTTAGTATCTTAGAGTAAAGTATCATAGTACATGTGACTAATTTATATGTTAATATGATATCAGCGAAGGCATAAATAGAACAAAACATACTCTGTACCTTAAGGTAACGTATTAGGTCCATTACAATTCGTATTTTAAGTAAATAGCTCTTTTGGGACGTGATAAAAGGTAATTCTGCCTTTTTGTTAATTCAGCTCTTTGAACCCAATTTAATAAAATACTAGCAGAAAATGATTTAAATTGTTTCCTTTCAACCGATTAAACCAAATATATGCCGGTAACATCTTATCTATCAATAAATTAACTACACCAAAGATACTCCTAATCTTTACCATAAATATTTTAATTAAAATAGGCCGATTAGTTTCGACTAAATATGAATTAACATAAGTAGTTGAAAAGTATCCTTTGATACAAGTTAAAAATAAAGTAAATTATTGAGACATGTATGTGGTAAAGTTAACAATCTTAAAATATTATTAAGATAAAATTGAAAAAAACAAAAGTGTGTCAAACTTTTAAGTGCCCGTGTTAAACAGTGCAGCCAACAACTGATGTTGCAAAAGGTATAAAGTTGATGGTGAGAGCCAAATCCGTATGCGAGGAGGAGGAAAGGAGCCAACGATTCAAAATTAAACATAGAAAGGGGAGGTAGAATAAGAAGAAAAATAACTCCCTCAATAGTGTAGAATGCCAATTAGGGTAACTGGACACACCAGTCTGGCAAACAATATTAAAGAGAGAGACCAGTGTGAGAATCATCCACAGTAGTATAAGGACGGGGAGGCTGATGACTGCCAAGTAGGCCTGTTCAGGCCCTTTTTGTCATCCCCAATCTTCCCACTCCTTTCTTCCCCACGTTTTCGCGTCCTCGAAACGCCTTGACCTTCTAATGAAGGTTAGGTTGTCGTTCCATGAGAGGGCGTGTAGATCTTCCGCTTCCATCTGTTCGACACCAAAGATTTCTTTCCTCAGATGCCGGTAGACCTCACAGTTGCACATATAGTGGAGGGCGGTTTCCTCCTCCCCTCCACATTTCTGGCAGTCTGGGTCCTCCACTGCCCCAAACAAGGACAGGTGTCTTTAGAGCCTGCAATGCCCAGTGAGGGCTCCAACGATTAACCATTGTTGCTGTCTGGTTCTTTCCAGCAGCCACCTGGTCCTTGTTGGATCTGGCCCGACGATTGCCTGCTTGGCTTGTCTACATCCTCGACTGCCTTCCCAGGTCCTTCATAACTGCTTTTGCGTCCACTCTTCAAGTAATGAAGAAGTTTGCGCTTTATTATTCCTATTATTGATTCCGGTCCACAGGGCACGTTGCCGGCTCCGAGCCTTGCCAGCTCATCCGCCCGTTCGTTCCCTATGGCCCGGAGCCCATAGTAGTGTTACCTCCTTGTTATTACTTAACTTGGCTACTGAAGCAGAGCTATTGTACTTCTGGAATGATAGACTGCACTTAAGAGCTGCTTGACTGTCGCAACAAATGCATATGCGTTCCTGTCGACCTGCCTTGCCTATATGCATGTTGGCCTTGATGGAAGGTATGAAGTTGCAAGCTACCTTCCATGAGGTACTTGTTCACCATTTTCTCCATTGTTTTTAGGAGGAAAGATGTTAGACTTATCCTTCTGAAGGATTTGGCCGAGGTAAAATCTTTCTTCCCTGCCTTGAGGATGAATACAACCTGGGCCTTCCTCCATTTTCCTGTGACCCATCCTAATGTTAAGCTGGCCTGGAAAATTATTTTCAAAGCTGGGAGAAGAAAGTCCAGACCTTTCTGTAGAAGAGCCGGTAAAATCTGGTCCAGCCCTGCTGCCTTGTAAGGACTGAACTCATTCATGGCCCAGCGTATACAGACCTCAGTAACCATCATTTCAGCCAAACGCCAGTCTGAGGCGACAGAGACCCCACACCCGGGAAGTAAATCTCCACGAGGTGCCCCAATGTCTCCCCCTTGGATTATGTCCATGTCCCATCTTCATAATCTACTAAAAAAGTGAAATAGGTTACGGAATATTATCCACCAAGTGGAAGAAGAAAGCCAGTCAGTTGCCTCCCACGTCTGACAACCAATATACGTGGAGGAGAGTAAGCTATTCCATGAGCTACAAGCCCACAAGACTGAGGAAAAAGGAAAATGGCCTTCAAAAGAGGTAAAAAAGAAAACCCTACTGAGAGTGGGGAAACATGTACTCCAGATGATGACTTATTATAGTCGAAACTAGTTGTCCTGTTTTAAGTAAAGTATCTGTGGTAAAGATTTCGAGTTTATTTGATTTAATCCTACATACCATATTTGAGACCTAAGGAGAACCTTCTCTTTTTAAATAAATTGCAGGACATATTTCCCTTGGATATTTAACCGATAAGATTTTTGAAAATGTCAATTTTGTTCAAATATTTTTAAAATCGGCAGATGATTAAGGATTAGAATACAAAAAAAACACTCAAAAGTTTTCAATAATAAATCTCACTATTTAATAGTTCTAGAGAGGCAGCGAACTTTTGGTTCTCATTGTCTAGTCTAGATTAATTGAGCTTAAAACTTATATAAGAAGGTATCAAGTTGAGTAAAGGTTTAAATTGTTTAAAATCAGTGATGGTTGACTCCATCAAGACTAAGATGTAGTATCTCACTCGGATTATTCCCGATGGGACATTCGCCATAAAAAAAGAAAACATTGCAATAGTTCCATTAAATTATATTACTTGCTATATAATGACTATACATTTGAATTAATGACGATTTAAACGAATAAAATACAAAAAACAATCTTGAAATAATAATAAATTCTAATATATTAATAAATTTACACTCATCTCATCCTAAACGTAAACGACCAACGATCAACTTGAATTTTCAAAAATATAAGACTAATTTCTTATTTACACGAAGTGCGGTTACAAATGTATGTATTTAGAAAATACAATTGAAAAAAATAATAATACAAGTTATATATTAAAATTAGATATTGTAATGGATTTGTTTTAGCTATTTTCATCAGCTATGAGACGTTCTAAATCTATATTATATTTAACTTACTGATTTCTAAGATATTATCCATCACAATTTAAATATACTGTGCTCTTCGGATAAAATATAATAATAAAATATAGTACTGATTTTACGAAAAAAATATAAAAATTAATATTCAAGTAGAAGATATTGTGCCATATTTAAAATTGTTCTAACAGTTACTCACTGACACCTGCTACGATCTCTTCAATTTTTCTAAATAAATAAACGGATTTAAAAAATGCATAAAATATGAGATTTAAAGTACAGGTAGGTTTACATTAAATCGAATTATGCGAAACTTTTCTTTTAATGTTTTTATTATAAGCATTTCCAAGGACACTACAAATGTTTCATTCAAAATTTATTATATCGATTGTCGAAAATAACCAACATTTAGTTCAATAATATTTTGAAATCATTTTTTACATTTCTCTTCAAGTGTGCATTTAAATGTGGCTATTTGTGATCTTTGCTTTGTTGTAAACCTTCTGGAGATTCTGGTTGGGTATAATAAACTTTAATTTCAAATAACCTCATAAAAAAGTCTATAGTCGTTAAATTCGATAACCTTGTTCTTCATTATCGACCCTTTCCTACCTATCCAACTAGCGTTAAAAGTTTCATTCAAAAATTTTCATAACAAAGTATTGGAGGTTCTCTATATATGTTGAAATATACAAGAAAGTCTTCGAAAAAGGTATTATAATATTTCTCTCAATAACTCAATAACATACTATTCATTCATCATTTAAGTTTGCTGACTTAATAATTCACCAAATTTGAGACAGCGATCAAAAACATTTTCGTTCAATTTTTGAACCAGTTTAGTTGTTGATCTTTTAGAATTTGTTGTTTTAAAAATGTGACTATGATTGCTGCGTTATTTACTAGTCCCTGTCCCAACTGACCCGGTTGATGTAAATTTATGCAGATCAACTACTTACTATGAGTTGCATGATCTTCGTGGTGTGAAATGAAATTACTCCAGAAAATCAATTGTGTTTACGTATCAAAATAAACTATTAAAGTTATTTTTTTTAATATTTTAGGTCATATCTTCGTTTTTTTAGTGTTTTTTTTATAAAAATATTTCTGTGTAGGCTTTGTTGCTGTTTCTCGGCGAAAACTTAAGAACGATACTGGTAATTTGAAGCTTAAAGTGAAAGCTCGAGTGGGAAATCAGCTTCAAGGCACGAGAACAATTAACTCTGCCGGGATTTGAACCGGCGATCTCTCAATTACAAGTCCCAGGCTCTACCACTGAGCCAGCCTCCTCCTAATCACTTTTTTAAATCTCTACTTCGTTTAGCATCAATAATAAAAAAAAATTAATAAGTTTTTTATCGAGTGACAGCTTCGACGACCAGGACAATTAGCCTATTTTTCTGTGTGGGCTTTGTTACTGTTTCCCGGCGCCATTTTACGAACAGCACAGATTTTAGTGGAACGATTAAGAAATTATTTATTCTATGCCAATTTTATTGTAGTCAGTTAAGGGCGTTGCTTACCAATCCTGAAACGAGAACCTATATATTTGCTAATAATACTCGGATTCTCGTCCCGCTTTCAATATACTTAATACTATCAAAATAGTCTATTTTGGTGGAAGATGCTTTTTTTTTAATAATTTTTTTCGAATATTTTTTTTAAGAAGAAGTAAAAGAAAATATATTTTTAACAATTGCAATGGTTATCCCCCAAACATAAAATATTTTTCGTATTATGCTTACAAAAAATAAAAATTGAAACTTTTACATTAAACCAATTAGAAGTATTCTAAGAAATTGTAGTAATGCGTCGGTACGTAGGCTCACCAAATTTGAGGATGCACTCTACGAACTAGTTCAACGGCGTACAATAGTGGCGGAGAGTAAGAGGATAAATTTGTTTTGTGGTATCACTTGTAAAACGACATACAAAAAATTAAAATATTTTATGGAGGGAAATGCAAGAGACTGTAGAAAGTTTCATGTCAAAATTAATTAATATTTCTAAAACGACACTTAGAAAAATTATTATATTTGGTAGGAGTCTCAATGAAGTCATGTTAAATAATGAAAGAGGAGTTAAAATGATTCCCAAATAGTGGGCGATGCAATAAAGTCACTTGTCAGAATTATTGTATAGTCCTAAACGTGCACTTATAAATATTATAATATTTAAATTTACTTAAAGAGTATAATTCAGTGTAACAGAAAAAAATGTATTTGCAAGGTGGTGAAATTTTTGTTAAATAGATCAATATTAGTTTAGTACAAAGGTTGTAATATTACAAATGGTAAATGTACAATAAAATATAAGGGCATAACTAAAAACAAATCCAAATAACTATTTATCAAGTAATATGGATAAGCCTCAAAATTAACATAAATTTTACTTAATCAAGAAAGTATACAAATTTATTTTACCCTTTTCTAAAATATGTCTCCCGGTTAATGAACAAAAGTTGAGCGTAATAGATTGATACACGACCTACGTTCGGTATTATTACATAAACACCTGTTAAACCAGATCACATGCAGTTGTAAACACGCAGTCGAAACTTACGTCATCTGATTATATGTGCGCTTTTTAGAGAAAAAGCCTACTGGTCATGCAACTCTCGTAAATTTTACATGTGAAGAACGTTCTAAGGAAAGATGTAAAAATTTGTTACTGAAATAAATAATCCTGTAGCTCTAAGCTAGATACTTAAAACTCTATGTATACACATTTTTGAAATCAGTTGAAGAAGTCGAAAAAAATAAGAGATTATAGCAGGTATGTTTACCTTCTAATACTTATTGAATCATTTTTTGTTTTTTGTAAAAATTAATGCTTTTAAAGTTACTTAAAGTAGACACCTTTATTTGAAGAATAATGTAGAATTTATATTAGTGCCAGTCCAACATGTCAACCTCTTCGTACTAAAATAAAAATATAAATTCAAGCAGGAACATACTTAGAAACTATTTTAGTAAATTGTACCTAATGAAGCAAATACGATTGGTATTAAAATACACATAATAATGGAGCAAAAAAGTGAATAACTTATTTTACTAATACAGGGTGTCCCACGACGATTAAGACAAGTAATATATCAGAATTGGGCAGTAGTAGAGAATTATAATTTTGGGGGTGTAAATTAGAGCAAATGTTGCATATTTTCTTGTTATTGTGTTACCCAATGAGGTATTTGTTTTTGGTCACGTGGTGTCGCATTCAAAATTATTAATGGGACAACCTGTATATTTGTGCCTTTCTGTATTCCTCCCGATAAAACAATTCCAACAAACTAGCACACTTGGGGTCTAAAGTGATTAATTCAAGAAATACAATGTGGTGGCAGCAAGATGGTGCATCTCCACATTTTGATGGTAGAGTGAGAAATTATCTGGACATGATATTTCCAGAACGCTGGATTGGACGCAACGGTACTATTTACTGGCCTCCAAGGTCGCCAGACCTGACACCGTTAGATTTCTTCCTTTGGGGATATCTTAAAGGTATCGTATATGAAACTCCGTCTAGAGATTTAGACGATTTGAAAAGAAAAATACGCGATGCTTGTAGAACTGTGACACCGGAAATGATTAGGGCAGCATGTAACCGAAATCTACGAGTATTATCAAGATTTGAGAAATGCATTTACGAAGATGGGCATCAATTTGAACATCTCCTTTAATATTGTAAGTTTTTTTTGTGACAGTTAATTTGAATTTTTATTAAAAATTATAATATTGGTTTGTCTTAATCATTACGTACGAATGTAAGATTGCCGAAAATTACAAGGGATTCAATTATGAATTTTTTAACTTACAATCGTTTAAGTACCTGTAGCTCTTGAATTAATCACTTTAGACCCCAAGTGTGCTAGTTTGTTGGAATTGTTTTATCGGGAGGAATACAGAAAGGCACAAATATACAGGTTGTCCCATTAATAATTTTGAATGCGACGTCACGTGACCAAAAACAAATACCTCATTGGGTAACACAATAACAAGAAAAGATGCAACATTTGCTCTAATTTACACCCCCAAAATTATAATTCTCTACTACTGCCCAATTCTGATATATTACTTGTCTTAATCGTCGTGGGACACCCTGTATTTACATAGAACATTTTTCTAATAATGATTATTATAAATCATGACGAAATTGTAAAATAATAAATAGAAGAATAGAGATTGTAAACAAATTTTCGAATGAAACTTATTTATTCCATATTTTGTCAAGAAATATTGTCATTTTCCTTGATTTAGGATTGTAAATTTTCTCTAAATTTTCTCAGTGTAGAATTTATTGCAAACCTATAAATAAGTAACCACACAAATCGAAAATTGTCGAAAGGTTTAAATATAGTCCCGGTAGGAATGTTTTTTATGCATGATTCATTATTTGTGTCACATGTGGGTTACCTTTGGCACAGTTTAACGCACATTCTAATGATTCATGCTCACCTTAGATTTGGAAATGTGTCCAATTGCTAGTCGAAAATTTTATGCGTTTTACCCAAGGAAATTTTTGAGGATCAAAAGTTAATAAATATATTACGTAAGTATGAGCGTTCACAATTTTATGACGAAAGTGTAAAAGTTTTTCTTCAAAAATATTAACCATATCAAAGTTTGATATTTAGTTATACACCAAATATATAGAATGGGCCATAACTAACCAAACATAGATTAACAACAGATTATGTTGAGGAGAATTTGATTTCCGTAGCAAATCGTAGATATTATACTTGTTTTTTTCTTTGGTAACGTACAACGGTGTTATAAACTTTTATCAAAGGTATATTATTTTTATATGACAATCAAAGTCAAAATGTTATGCGCAAAATATTGCTATTTTACAGGGTGTGCCAGTGAACCGGGAGATTTTAAAAGTTAATATTCTGCCCACAAAGAGTGAGAAGAGGTTTTAGAACGAGAACAAAAAAGTTCTGTAAGAACAAATAAAAATATTAAAAGACCCATCGTACTGAACGTTCTCCGATAGCATCAAATATATTTTAAATATTTTCTTTATATAAAAGAAATTTTATATGTTTTTTAAATTTTTGTTATCAAAACTAAATATTTGTTAAATATTTCTTTACAATATTTTATTAAATATTTAATAAATATATATTAATAATATACTTTACAATATTTATATCAAATATTTAATAAATAGAAGAAGAATTGAAAAATTGCACAATATACAATGTGATTTTAATTTTATTACACTTAATATAGTAACCAATAATTGCAAATAAATAACTACCTGTAATATTTACTAAATCTTTCCTAGCCACATCAAGTAAATTCTAGTGGAGATCTGTAATAAAACCAATTTTTATAAATTAAAGTAAAACTATTTCTCCATGACCATTAGTGGAATGTGCTAATTCCAAAATCATTTTTAATAACATAATGTAAACATTCTCACTCTTGAAAGAGAATATTTGTTCCGAAACACTTGCTTCTTGTATGCTTTGCATGTATTTTCATTCCATAACAAGTAATAGAGTGAATATTCCGTAATTGTTCTAAACAATTACGAGAAAATATAGTCTGTTGCTCGGTTAGAATAACAAACTTTTTTTTTATCCTAACCTGTTACAGAATTTACTATTATATTTATTCAGTATTATGAGCAAAAGTTTTTTAGGACCTAAACAACGAATAAAAATATGTTAAAAAAATGAAACAAATTTTCCTTTTTTAAATTATAAGAAGAATGTTTGCTTATATGAATATCCTTCTTTTATTTAATCATTATTATTTACTTAGATACGCTGATACTTTGCAAAAAATAATAATTAGATATATCCATTTTACTCTCTTATTATGGACTCCCCAGGTAAAAATAACTATATTAAATAGATAGATATGTGCTTGGAAATTTTATAGGTATAATATTTTCGTAAGTACTTTGACTGTTTATCCTTCCGGCTAACTATGGAGCTATGTTGTAGCCATTTGGTTTATTTGTTAAGACGGCTTTTGTATCGAAATTAATTTACTAAACTTGAAAGCCGAGTAATTAAAATCCATTGTAGTATCTGCTAGAAAAGTTTTCGATTAGTTTGGATATTACATAAAATATTACTCTGATATACCACCACTAATACAATTATTCAAATACCGTCGTTTATGTAGTCAAAAATCAATAAAAATAACATTAAAATACCATCCATATCTCATCTAGGCCATTAAATTGGTTATGATTATTTTGAAAAGTAAAATAATTAATTATCTTTTATTAATGTTTATAAAATTTCTTGAAATAAAGATATTATAAAAATTGTGATATAAATTAAGGGGAGAAACAATCATTGTGATTATGTTCCACCTTGAAAATTTAAATAAATAAAAGTATACCATTTAAAATAGTAAAAATAAGAGACATCAGTACAAATGAAGTCTTAAAGATTTGATGAAAATTCAAAAAAGGCTCACATACACATACAAGTTAAGTAACTAGATGAAGAAGATTATCAATTAGTACTTACTATCTATGTTAAATAGGATGAAAAAATGTTTGCTAAAAACACTTGTCACAAATGTCTTCAAAAAGTATTTGGTTTAAACTTACAAAAAATGTTATTTCTTTTCTTTAATGGTTTTTGACATAAAGGTATTATTATGATTATTTTTAATAATATCAACAGCTTTTTGATATTCTATCTATAATTATTTGCGAATATCTATAATAGTTTAGTACATTAATGTACTAAACGTAATTACGTTTTCATGTAGCTCAAATTATTTACAAATTCATTAACTCAAATGTCTTTTTGACAAGTGACACATCAATGCTACTCAATTTGATTAGCTTAATTGTTAAATGGAAAAGTTAAAAAACTCATGTTAAGTTTTCTACATTTATTAATTAAAACGATACAAAATGAAAATTGTAACATAAAGTAACTACACAAAAAATGAATAAATCGCAAACTGTACATTAATTTTAACCTTTACTGAAAAACTAAACGAATTAATATTCTTAATATTCGTAGACAAGGTACTACTAGCAGGCTCAGAAGATAATCTAAACTTGGAAGAACTAGATAGAAAATTCACAAAAAGCAACGTGCAACTAATTGAAAATAAAGCGGAAATTATTATAATCTCCAAAAACGCAAAAAAAAATAATATAACACTATATGGAAAAGCACTGAACAGGTTATAGCTACAAATATCCATGATCAGTGGTCGAGGATACTGGAATATTAGACAACGAAATTAACGACGGAGAAAAAACTAGAAAAAGATATAATATAAATAACTCAACGTTTTTAGGAAGAAAATAATTACCACTGAAAATAAAAACCAAGATATATATATATATATATATAATATAAATCAAGACTTAATGCTACATGCATGTCATTTTTGAAAAAGACCGAAAATACAATGAAAAAGAAAACAAAATAAGAAACGAAGTTTATAGACAGAAATTCAATTCAGAACCAATAAATGATAAAATAGTAAAAGGAAAATTGAGATGGTTCGGACATATGTCGGATACCAGAAAATAGATTTACAAGGAAAGTGTATGACATACGAGTACCAGGGAAAAATAAAAAATTAGACCTAGAAAAATATGGATAGATGGTATAAGAGAAGAAGTTCAGAACAGGGAGAACCATGGGAAGAAATTAAACAAGCATAAAGAGAATTCTATACAAGAAAGAAATCCGACTCCCCACCGCCTTACAATTAATTGTAAAATTGAAATAAAGAAAATTTTTTTAGCAAAATATTTATATTTTAAAGCCATGAACCGATCATTAAAATATTGACCATTCCATAAGAAATACTCTATATATTCTCCAATTTATTACGTTAACTGAGAAAAAAAAAGAAGAAAAATAATTGTGACATTTTAATTTATTGAATTCATAAATATGTCACTATTTGACACTCACCATGTGGGTCGTAATAGAAAAGACACGATGATATCCACTAAATTTATAATTAATTTACTTTCATTATTTTTAATTTCTTACTATCAGCTACGCACTAATTCTAGTGATTTAACGACATTTGTTGTAGGTAACTTTATAAAAACATGAGCAAGAAACCAAAAAAAATTTTCAAAGGTGAAGGAGGTTACATCCTGGACGCAGAAGATAGAGCAGAACGAGTTCAAGAATGGATGCGTAAGAAAGAACACCAAGCAAAGCAGCTTATTTTAGATGAACAAAAAAGAAAATCGGATGATAGTTCCGCAAGTACTAGCAAAAGAACCTTAAGTAACACAGAAAAGTTACTAAAAGTAAAAACGTGGACAGAACTAAAAGAATTAGAAGCCCGACAAAAAATTATGCGAGAAGAAAGAGCAATAGAGGCAGAATTAGAACGCAAAAATGTATCAAAAAATGAAAAACTTGAAATGTTAAGACAGAAAAGGGAACGAAATCAACAATTTATTAGAAAGACTATAGGTAAAGCATCGAGCAAACGTATTACACAATAGGAAGAAAATAAATGATAATAAAAGTAATGAAAGTAGTTTTATTTTCTAAATATAAATGAGGTAGTAATCTTAATATCAGCTCTGCTTCCTAAAAAATATTGACTTACAAAATTTCTATTTGATCCACATGTTTCGAATAGGTATAAACAAATTTATATGCTCTTATTGCATAAGATGTGTAGCATTTTTATTCTTCATTTATTTGAGGGAAATAAATTATTTTACTAAAATGAATACTTTGTTAAGAAATATTTGGTTGCAGCAAATAAATATATTATTATTCCAACCAAATATTTATTAAATCGCTCTGTTTCACAAAGACGTACAATAAAGCTAAACCAAACAACTTGATTCGATTAAGTCAAAAAAATGTTAGTACTTTCCAGGATGAATTAAAGTTAGACAACCTACTATTTAAAATAATGTTTTAAGAACAATCTAGTTATAACGGTCTTTAAATCTAAAATATTTTCACAAATAAAATTTGTGCGTTGTGGAGTACAAGGCTATTTATTTTTACTTATTTTATTTTATCAGATTATAATTATAATTTTTAGTATATTTACAAACCATTACTTACTCAACAGTTATATCCTGATTCAAGTTATGTTATAAAAATTAACAAAATGTACATTATTCAAATTACAAATATAAACATGTGACGTTATTGTTTGAACTTAATTACTTTGGTTTATGTCAGCTCTTAAATTGATTGCGAGGTTTGCATAATAAGCAACTTTAGTTTTATAATATTTTGCGATTAAAATTATGTGTGTTGAAGTTTGGGACTAGTGATTCAATTTATAATCAAGAATAATATACATATGCATATATTATAAACATAAAACAAATACTTATTATAAACATAAAATAAATACTCAATTAATTACACTACTATTTGCATTTTGCTGCAATTTTGTAAATGCATGTTTTAATTAAGTTCATCTTGAAAAATGCCTGGAAATAATTTTATTATTATAGATGGGCCACTCTTGTAAAAATATGTTGTCATTAATTACGAATGTGTATATTTCTCATATTGCATTATATTTCTTTCAAGTCGTCATATATTTTCTTCGTTCTTTTCTGTTAGAATTAAAAGTATGTGCACAAAAAAATAAGTATAGAACACAATACATTTATACATAATCTTGTACAACTAACCCAACTTAAAAGTTTCGAGTCATATACGTTCTGTGGCTGGTGTTGTATTATTTTTTATGAAACTTAAAAGTGAAAATCTTCCGGGGTTTGTTTCGATGTTATAAAACTGTGCGGCAGCCCACCTCCTATTTTAACTTTAACCATCAGAAGTTTCCGGCAAGTAAGCGATTTATCCTGTTCAGTAAGTCGGATAAAAGTGTAAAAAGTGCAGATCGTCCTAAATACCGGCAGCGTATGATGCGCTAACAGCTTATAAGGTCGTTTCATCGGCAGCTAAGCGTTCCAATTTTCCCATTCAATCGACTGGCAAGCCCGTCTACAATTTTGGTTTTAGCGATAAACGAGGATGAAACTGCCATTCGGGCTGCTTCTTCTCCGTGCGTATCCATGCCGATGTTTAACGTTTAAGTTGGCAGAACTTAATTTGACATGTGTGCGATGCGGTACAGCGAAAGTTTTTTCAGTTGAAAAGGCTGTTGTTTCTTTTGGACGCTCTGATTTATTCCTATTAAATAAGACCCGTGTCCCTCATTTTTCAGTCCTTTTATGAACTTTGCTATTAAAGGAATATAGCTTGATTGGACTAACCGCAGTTTTGTATGCAGATTATATAGCTTTAATTTCAAGAAAAGGGCCAGACCAGAAGTAAATTAATTTTTTATTTATTTTGCCCATAAAATCTGATGCTGGAATAGAATTAATATCTTTGAACTAAATTAACGGTTTGATTCAATGATTTGGAAACAGGTTTTGTGAAAATTATATTTCCTTCAAAATTAGTATGCTTGTCTCCTACCCCGTTAATAAACCATTGATTGTTCTGAATAGGGAAACATACTCGTATTTTAATGTATAAACTGCCCCCCTTATATCAGCCGTCGAAACACAACGTGGATATAATTTTTAAACGTAAGGAGATTTAATATGGACTGGTATCAGATTGGATTTATCGTTACAAATTAGCCAAACACAAGAGACAATCCCGCAATTGGTGTGGGCTGCAATACCATTGGGGTATCAGACGTAACACTGCATTGCTGAATGATGAAATCAATTAACATTAGCCTAATCATGGTTATATTGTCGTGTTAATTGTTGAGGGAGGATTGTTGCATATTTAGACTCATAAATCAAACACATAAACTTTGTTAGTGAATTTAATAATTACGTGTTAAATGCCATGTTATGGATTATGTTACATCATAAATGATACAAACATTATTAATAGGTCCATATAGTTACTTATTCCATAATTGTCTGTTAAAACAAACTATTCAAAAATTTAATACATTACTAAAGAAGTAAGATAGATTATATTAAATTTCCAATTTGGTATTAAACACATTTTTATTAGATCAATTATTTGATCATTTCCATGCGGAAGGGATTTGCGTAATAGGAATTATAAACTTGGCGTTCCTACTTAAATAAGTAGTGCTTGTTCTTCGAGTAAATCAGCTTACGATCCAATTCAAATTCATGTTACAATCTGCATATTCAGATCCCGCAATAAGGTTGGTGCGGTACTGTCGTCTTATATACAATCTTCGTTCTTTTATTTGCGATGTATCAAATATTGCTTTCCACAGGTATTAATTAAATGAATAGTAAAATTTACGTACATTTTTTTGGATTCTTAAAGAAACATTATATTACATATTCCATGTGGTGGCTGTGAGGGAATGTATATTTGACATATATAATTGTAAAAGGAAATTGATAAATTTTAAATAGTGGAATGTTAATATGGTAGAGGTTAAACAATTTTACATGTTATATAAGCAACAGAGACCACACTTACAGATGTATATAACAAATTTCTAGTATGTTAACTGTTACTTGTAATTGAAAAATTGGTTGGGAAAAAGCGGAATTGTTGCAAAAATTATAAAAAAAAACATTTATACACATTGCGTTTTAACTATTAATCTGAAACCTTAATAACAATAGGAAATAGGAAAGAATGTTTTAAATAAAAGTTAAAGATCGAGTCCAGTCTCACATTTTAAAATTATTTTGTAGTATACAGGGTTCATAAGGTCACAGCATATCAAAGTTATGTTTTTTTAATGGAATACCCTGTATATTAGCTTGAATTTCAATTCTACGCCCATGAGACTCGTATTTATGATGAAGAAATGACATTGTAGCGATTGGCATACCTTGATGCGACGTTGTCGAGTATTTAGATTGAAATTACACGTAATTTTTAAGGAAAACAAAATTATACCGTTTAAGCCAAAGATTCGGCATACACTTGAACCTGGAGATGAAGAGAGACGTTTAGAGTTTTGTTTATGGATAGGTGAAAAGTTCCTTGAAAACCGAAGATTTCATAGATTTATTTTTTTTACCGATGAATCTACATTTTGCACAAATGGGCACGTATCTTCACAAAATAGTCGTAATTGGGCTTACGAGAATCCTAATTATGTGATAAACAAACGAAGTCAATGTTACAAAAAAGTTAATGTGTGGTGTGGAATTTTTTTGGATCGGATCATTGGTCCATATTTTATAGAGGAAAATTTAAACCAACACGTGTATTTGAACATTTTGGAAAATTTTGTCTTACCATTTCTTAATACTTTAGATCCAGAAGTTCGTAGTAATATGTTTTGGCAACAAGACGGCTGTCCTGCTCATTGCACAGCCTTGGTCAGACAATGGTTAAATGATCATTTTGGCGCAAGGTGGATAGGGAGGTTCGGCCCAATTAATTATCCAGCTAGGTCGCCTGATCTTTCATTACTAGATTTCTTTTTGTGGGGTGCATTAAAACAAAAGGTTTACTCAAATAATCTTCCACATGATAGAGAAATATTAAAAGAGCGCATAGAAGAAGCAATCCATGAACTGAATGTGCCGCAAATCATTCCTAAAGTGTACGGTAAATTTATTAAGTTAGCGGAAAAATGTGTCGAGGTGGGAGGTAGTTATGTAGAATAATTTTAAAATATTGGAATTTTTATTTAAAAATTTGTATTTAGTCTCTATGCTAGTTTATAAACAACTTTGTTTTATAAAATTTTTGTTAAAAATAATAAATAATGGTACTTCCCTCTTGAAGCATTTTCATATTTTCCTAATTTATTAATACCCTGTACATTTAATCTAAAATTTTTATAAGGCAACTCCATTTTCTCAACAAGCAGAACTTTTTATAAAGAATGACTTTTGGTCGTAAAATGAATAATAAAGATTTTTTCCCCCTTGGGGACCCCATCCATGGACACACTGTATAATAGTATTACAATATTTAGGTATATATCAATATATACAGTATCAGATATCTCTTATGCCGCGTCTACACTAAACAGACAAAACAGAAATAGGCAACAAAACAAAAATGCAACTTTTTATAAACTTTCAAAGCAACAAAACTTTTATATTTACCAACAAGAGGCGGGACTTAGGATTGTTGTAAAATCCGGAGATAAAACAGAACCGAGACAAACAAGTTGTTTTTAATTATGTTTTTTATTTAAATTTTCAATTTATGAAATCCAATGTTCATAATTTTATATCTTAAGTGTTTGTCGAGATATTAATTGAACTGTTTCAGCTATGTTGAAGAATTGTTGAAAAAAGAAGAGTTTCTGTTTAGTCTGTTTGGTCCTGACGTTCCCATTTTATTGCCTCTTCTTTTATTTTCTGCTATAAAAGTATAGTAAGTTCGCTCGTGAAAGACTCAACTACCTCCCGAATGGCAGACCGATGTGTTGCTGTAGAGTCATTTTACTCACTGAAGAACTGGTGCACTGCTTTTTATTTCAATTCGTTAATTTAGTTTTTTTTGCTACTATTTATTTTTTTTAGTTAATTGGTTAAGTTTTTTGAGCAGGTTGAGGGATAAAAACTCCTTGAAGTTATTATTAGATATTCGAATCGCTGAACCGCAAAATCAAATTTAACTTTTGAAATCCTCCAGGTAACTAAATTCTGTAAGTTATAACTGTAGTGTACTCTAGTATTTAAAAGATAACATTTGAAACTACGTCCCGTCCGTCTCTTGCTTCCTAATTGGTTGTTTTTACGCGTCTCAACATGAACTCTAAGTTTATAACTCCGCTTTTCCGCAGCTGTTGACACCATCTACTTTAATTGTCGCGATTATTTATTCTATTTTATGAAATCCCGCTTTATTTTAAACAATTCTGGGAGCACGCTTTCAGGTGCTTATTTAATATGTTTTACTTTTTCATCATTTAGACTCGTATATTTATCTTTATTATGAAAATAATCTGTACAGTAAGACTTACATAATATTTTAAACAAACAATAAATAAAAATATTCATTATCTTGTCGCGCAGTTTTCTAACTTTTTCGATTGCTCTTGTTTTCTCTCTTCTTCCATTCTTTTTATATATTTTTTTGTTAAGGAGTGTTTCTTTAACCTATTTAGGAAGCTTATAAATGTGTGAGATACCCCTTCATACATATTACATATTATGTATCCTAAACAGGATAAGTGGATAATTCTAAAATTCCTTAGGTAACTAGTACTAGCGCAATTGCTATAGCTATTGTGCCGATATCCTAGTTGGACAAAAAAGTGCTGAATTTCATCTTTTGACCCTAATACTAATGCACTCAATAAAACCCGCATCACTTAACCGATTTAAATCAAATAATAATAGATAACACTGAAATCCAGCAAATTACCTAACACACCAAATAAACTCGGAGACAAAATTCGAAACACGGAAATTTATCCTTAAAGAATATCAGCATTCAATGGGAGTTCGACTTGAAGTTTGCTCGGAGACTAAACTATTTCTCTTTCTAAATCGAAAGGTGTTTTCAGCTGTTCATACACCTCAAATAATAATATGTTGTTTATTTTCACTCACATTTTTTTATTCCATATTATATGAAATATTTTGCATTGATAAAATTTATTTAAAATTATCTTATGTAAAAATACAAAGAGGTATTATTTATAACTAAGTTCGCTTTTATAAAATATTCTTATTACTTATTATTATTACTTATATTTATTCTAAGCAGTAATATCTGCTAACATTACTTTAGGGAAACATCTTCCATTTAAAGAGGACTGAGAATCAACAAGAAACTATTTGAATTTTAAAAAAGGACATTATAACTTCATTTCTTGACTATAATATGTAAAGGCAAAGTTTTAAAAATTTAACTTTGGCGCGTCAACTTTCCTACTTGTGTTTCAGTTTTGCAAAGCTGATTTCGTACTCAAGGTGAGACAATGAATAATACAAAAACTGTCCTTATAGTAGGGTGTTTACTTTAGATCGCTTTCTGTTTAATAACTTATTAGAGAGTTTTAGTAGAATAATCTTAAAAAATTAACCTTTCCTTGTATTTCGAATCAAGTTATTTTGTTTACTGAATTATTCTTTTAAATATCTAAGAGTAACTATCATGAGTGATAGAGGAAGACAAATGGACTCGAAATATAAGATCATGGCTGCGAACAGAGCAGAAAGCGAAAAGAAATATCCGGAAAAATAAAAAAGAGAATATGTGAGACCATAATATGCTAATACCGACATGTAGAGTAGAAACTATGACGATGCCAAAAACAGGTAAAAATAATCTGCGAATTGTATATAGAAAGATAATAAGAGCAATATTAGGCCTAATAAGATTAAATGAAAATGTAAATAGAATAAGGCGAAACCCAGAAATAGAAGATGAGATAAAATGTAACAATATTGTTAAAAAATAAAAAGACAAAGAACAAAATGGATAGGAGATGTATAGAGATCTGGAAAAATATCTTCAATAAATACATTATGGAAATAGGAACCAACAAGCAGAAGAAGAAAAAGAGAGACCCAGAAATAAGTGGTTGACGGAAGTGCTAGTAGATGTAAAGCAGGAATGAAATATTAATTAAAAACTTATTTTTGGTAATCTAGAAAATCAGAGATGGCGCTACCCCTTTGGGATGTTTAGCCATTATATATATTTTATATACAGGGTGTTCCACGACGTTTTGACAGTCCAATATCTCGAAAACAACATCACAAGTATGAAATTTGGCAGCTATAATTAGTCGAAACTGATGTTTACATTTATTATAAAAAGACTTCCGTTTTTCTTCTCATTTTCGGTCATGTGACACCTACAACTTTTTTTAAATGGGACAGTCCTAATAATATTACATTTGTGGTTATATCTTTCAAAAACACATTCAACAATACCACACTTGTCATAATTCTATTGTATAATAATGATAATATGGGTCATTTATTTTTATTAAATTTATTAATGCAAGATTTTGCACTCCAATATTGGCTTCCAGTTTTCTTCGCGTTTCCGGTTACGTGACGGCTACGTTACTTTTTTGAATTGGACAACCGTTATAATAATACATTTTTGAGTACATCTCAAATACAAATCAAACCTTGTAATTCTTTGGTACTATTATTTGAAACTATACAGCCCAGATTATCCAATTAAAGATTTATTTACTCGGTCCAGTTGTCAACAGTAAAGATCTGCATTCACAGTTTATCCATGTTCTAGCATTTCAAAATTAATTATTCCACGAATACTCGAAACACAAAAAAACCACTTTTTTTAAATGGATACCCGGAATAGCAATGGTTCTTCGCAATTCAGTCGGAGAGAGCCACTTTATAACATAAAACCTGCTTAGCTTACTTTCCCAATTTGTTTCAAATGTTCTTGGATGGTTGACCAAAATTGAGCAGGACTCTTTGACAGTTCCTCGAAAGTCCACCCTTACCACATCATGGTCTAAAGTTGTTCATGTTCCTACTTGAAAGGTGTCAAAAATATCATAATTAGCGGATCTAACTTTTAAAATCACCTTAAGCATTTACGAATCTCTAATGTACTTGGATAAATATCCCTTATGAAATACAAAAAGCGTGAAATGCTTCTGGTCTTTGACTTGTCATGTCATTTCAAATTGGTAACAAAACAGGTTTCTAAGTATTCACAAATAAACAAGAACCATAAAAGGGTATTTGCATGACCTTGATGTGGCAACCAGCAGATAAATGAAGAGAAAATATGGGCATGCGCAAAAACGACATTACTTTCCGCTCCCTTTCAGTATATATGCACTTTATAACAAACAATACAAAAATTTGAATTCTCAATCGCTGGCTTAATTTGTTCACGTACATTTGTGGCGGAGAAATTTTATTCATATGGAATTTCAGCAGTGCGGCGCATCAGCGTAAAAAATTGCAGCTATTGTTCAAAGTAAATCATGTTGGCTGCATACTTGATATGAATGCGGAGGGAATTCCTAAATGTGTAACCTATTTATGTTCATTGTGGCTTGATTTGTACCAAATGTGTGATTCGAGCCCGCCTAGTTTTAAGCAATTTTTGCCAGAGGCGTCTAAGTTTAAACTAGTTCTAAAGGGTTACGTACCACTAAAATTAGGTAGAAGAGTTATTCAAATTTATTCACCAAGACTCTTTCAATTAAAAAAAACTAAATCACTGACGCCACATACGATAAACTGGTTGATTATTGAGATCAAATGTGGAAAGCAGGCAACATTCATGGTGGTTTATTGAAGTAATAAGTCACCTAATAACCTTTAATTTAAGTAGATACAATGGTGTTAGAACTCCCATTTGTAAAACAAGATTTAAAACGGATGTTTGTATTCCCAATAAATCAATAAAGAAGTTTCCTTTCCACAGAAATTCCCTGGACCAAACTCATTACTTGATTGTGACTCTGATTTTCTAATTTTACTTTTTCTATGCACAATTGTGTTGTTTTTTGTTTGGAATTGGATATGTAATTATATATTTAAGAAATTAACTCTAACTCTTTATAATTTCTTTAGTTTTTCTGCGAGAAATGATGGTTACTTTTTGCACTTGTCGTGTTTTATTTTCGATACTTTCCATCAATGCAGTTAGAGTTTTTATAAATAAAGCAGCGATTAATCGTTATAAGTAGCTGATTGGTTCCAGAACTGTGCAGTTTCAGACTGTTTTTCCCCGCCAGTGGCTCTAAACTTGGCTGAATCATTGTTTCTAATGCTGCAGGCAGCAGAAATGTGCTAATATTCGGCTTGGGTTAGGCGTCTGTGATGTAATGAATTGCACCGAATTATGGTATGCAGTGATTGTGACAGCTTAATTGATTGTGACCAAGTAGATTGTATGCAATGATATAGACTTATGATAACACATTCGTAACCTATTGATTAACTGCCCTTGAACAGAACATGGAATTGTTGACAAATGCAAATTGTTTATTTAAAGTGCAGTCTATCAATTAGGCTCAATATATTGTAGATTTTTCTAGCTTCACTTTTAAATCTAATCGATCTAAAAATGTTTTCAAAAATAGTGGTTCACATTACCATTAACGAAATGGTACACTAATAAAAATTGACAAAATTCTAAATCACTTTAGATGTTTTACAAAATTTCTACTATCTTTTCAATTCGTTTTTATCATTTACTATTAGCTATATACACTGCCCAAATAATTAGAAGAACACATATTTACGTCTTAATAATTTTATTAATTTTAACAATATAGAAATCTAATAACGCTATGTTAAAAGAATCATATTTTGTGCGAATATAAATAATGCAAAAATATTTTACTAATCACTTTTATGATAACAAAATGGTTACCAATTCAAAAAACTACAAGAACTGCAAGGGGCTAAGCAATGAAAATGTTAATTTAGAAATGTAGTGTGCTTTGGAATAGTAAACAATTTTGACAATTCAACATAAATTATTAATTTTGATACTTGTTTTACAAAATGAGACATATAAATGAGGAAGAAGTCATTCGTGTTGTTGTTTCTATCGAAATTGGTACTAGTATTCGATAGGTGGTAAGAAATTTTAACGTCAGCCCTTCCCTCATCCATCGTACTTGGAATCGATATGCAGAAAACGTAGGATATAAAAGACACATTGGACAGGGTCTTAAAAGAAAAACAAACTGAATTCAGGTCAGGTTTTTAGTCCTATCTTCTTTGCATTCTCACATATCGAAAGCCAAAGATCTTCAAATAAGTTTGCGTTTAAATTTTGCTCGTGAACATCTCCTTTGGCAACTTTGACAGTGGAGACCAATAGTTTTTACGGATGAATCACGATTTCGTTTAACTCGTGATAGTCGAGTACGTGTATACCCATGTCCGCATGAACGCTATTCTACAGCAACCATACAAGAAGTTGAAAAATTTGGTAGTGGATCTGTGATTAAATGCTCAACGGTAAATCGATATCATTCTGGAGAATCATGTTATACTGGCGCCTTATGGTATAGGCCCGAATTTTGATTTTCACCATGAACTTCGTTCAGCACCACCGATTCCTGCTCTAGACAACTTTGGGATGTGTTATCAAGACGTGTTCGGAGGCGCTCAAATCCACCTCAGACTCTTCAACAACTAAAAGAAGCTCTAATCAAGGAATGGAATAATATATTTCAACAAGTTATCCATATGCTTATACACAGCATGCCACGGATATGTCAAGCACTAATTCTGCTGGTGGAAGACACACACGTTATTAGGATCCAAATTTTCTTGATAACTTTACGTTAGAGAGGTGGGATGCTTGCTTATTCCCCTTCATTTCTTGTAGTTTTTTCGAGTTGGTATGGTTATCTTAAAAGTGATAATTTGTTTTGTTTTTGCAAATTTATTTGAACAAAATGTACATCTTTAAAACAAGCATTATTATATCTCTATATTGTTAAAATTAATAAAGTTATTGAGCCATAAATATGTGTTCCTCTAATTATTTTGAGAAGTGTAATTTATACATCCTAATTAGCTGATATATGCTTCCACGTATCATTATCTTACCATCTTTATGAATTGGACATTACAGATGTCCTTCATCTCGTTGACAATTTCTTTCATATCCATGCTTCAGTATTATTTCATATTAATTCATAGGAAATATTTGACCATACACGAATCCATGCGAGCGTAAGAGAATGCATTATGAAGAAGCGAGAAAACATTACAATTTTCCCTCTAATATCATGAAGCGACCATATCGGAGGTGAAAACATCGTTTCAGTCAACTGGCAGTAATGATCGTACCTCTATCACAGCAAAGTTCGCGAAAGTAGGGTTAACGGAGAGGACACATTATTGCACATTTTCTCGATTATGTGGTCATATAATATTATTCACATTCTTTTACTCCTTAAGATTTCTATTCTCTCTAAATTCTGATATTTCATTTCATGATATTTGCTGTTGTAAAATAGGCCACACATTATTTTCAAGACTTTTTGTTTAGTTGCTGTATCCACATATTTTTTGTTCCAGTCTTTTCCTTCTTATTATTACTCTCTCCCTTTATATAATTTTTCAATATTCTCTCCATCTGCCAAAAAAAACTTTTATTATTATTATGATTATTTATTTTAGTGTATAATCTCTTTGATCATCTACGGCGTTTCTAATTTTCTTACAAATATCTTTTACATGCTTTTTTTCATAAGTAGCATTGATCAGTTTAAGCCCTTTTCTATTTTGCTATTTCAGCAATTTTTCACATATAAATGAATAATTTGAAGTATAAAAAAATAATCATTAACGTAGTACAATATTTTTGCGGATTTTTTCTAAATAAAAGTAGATGAAAGCGTGAATAAATATAAAAAGATCAAATATTATATAGAAATAAATTTGTAAATGTGTAAATATGTCTCTGTTTATTTTCTTCACATGTAAACAGCGCTCTTGTACATTGTAAATGAGGAGTAGCAATAAAACCACAATATGCGAAAAATTAAATCATTATTATGCAAAAACCCCATATTTCATATATGTCAACAAGTGTGTCATTGCAGATATAGAGAGCTGCACCATTATATCATATTAATATTGGAATTAATATTAAAAATAATATAAGCAAAAATAGCCTATTTTTTAAACAAAATTCATGAACGTTTAGTTTAGTAGATAGTGACTTAAAAAAGCAAAACCTCCAAGATAAGGAAAATTTAAAAATTATATACAGAATACAGAACGTATATTGTACTCAATGCTAAATGAATATAATATTGCCCTTTTGTCTTAGACAAAACATTTACCTTATCTTCAACTCTTCTCAAAATGAAATTTTGAGAGTTATTAGAACCCGTTTTATAAATTAGAACACTCTTTAAGATAGAAAATGTACAATCTCTATCAACTCTTTAAGATAGCCAACAAGCTGACATATTTAAATAAACATTAAAATCAGCATATCAAGAAAACGTCAGGGTTAACCTATTAGTAAAGATAAAAAAACTTTATTGATAATTTTGGTGTCTAGGTGGGTAATCAAATAAAAATAATTACATTTTATTATAAATTTGTGAGGGTTAATTCTGTTAATGAAAATTTTATCACCATACCATAATTTAATTACTCATAATATGATCCTGTGTACCTATGATAGCAAATGGCCAGGGAAACCAAACCATTACAATACCATAATGGTTTAAATTTAATAATATTATTTTGGTATTGTTTAATATTTACAAATATTTATTATTTAAATTAAGTAAAATTGAAACAATAATTAAATATACATTATCAAGCCACCTACATTATTCTTTTTACAGTTATCATCATCACACTTATTTATTAGATATTTTTATTGGGTTTCCTTCTCCACGAACCAATTCCTTATATCTTCCTAATATCTATCTCTTAAACAATATCATTTTGCTGTTTCCTTATATCTTTTATAAACCTCAATTATAGTTTTTTTAATAAAAAGATACAAATAAGAAAAAACTAATACATTTTTATTTCATTAAAAAAATTACGTTTCACCCTGTATACAATCTGCTGTGGATAGCAAAATACAATACCATGACAATTACGTTCATAGAAAACTCCATATCTGTCCAAAGCTTCCATTTCGATTACATTTTCAATACAGATTATTATTGGCAATGTTGTATATACATTTAATAATAATCAAACCGTATTCATATGCATATATTATCCAAACCAAATGTGCATATTGTGGATGGATGTTTTTTAAATATTGACGATAAACAAGAATTATTATTTATTGTTTCATATTAGATGTTTTATTAATACTACTTCCAATTATTTGATAACGAAAGCGTTAGTAACGGTACTACAAACAGATTTTTGTAAACATTTATATAATTGTGATATTTTTACAAGTAACAAATACTTATCTTTTTTACAAAGAGTAAGTCATACATATCAACTAAGAAATTAAAATAAAACGGTACATACAGTGCAAAAGAACCGAAAAAATATTTAAAACAAGTACACCTAGGATCTGATTTTGAAAAAAATGTCTATTGCAATAAAATTGATTTTTATAAAAAACAAAAAAATACATCAATTAATAATCTGCCAGAATTAGATTTACTGGAAAAGTTATCTACTCACTCCTGCTTATAATTAAATAAATTTTTTTAAATAGCTTCTGCTATATTTTTTATCCGTTTTTTAATTCTTCTTTTCAACTGTATGAAATGTATAACACACGGTGTATACAGTAATTAGTTTATGATTTTAGATTTTAGACTAAAATAAAATTGAATTATTCGGAAAGTTTTATTCTAATGATTTTATCATAAGCGTTTACAATGATAGAACGAATATTTCATTTTTAAAAGTAATTATATCAATTGTTCAAAATAACCATTATTTATTTCCATACAATGGGATAACTAATTTATTTTGAAAAACCTCTCTGATACGTGCGTATTTAAATGTCGTCATTGATTCTCTATTTTTTGTCATAAATCTTTTAGACGTTCGGTTGGATATCATAAATTTATGTTTTCGAAAAACCCCAAAAAAAGAAGTCCAGAGTGTTAAATTCGATGACCTAGATGGTCACTCCATCATTGATCCTTTTCTAGCTTTGCAACGAGTGAGAAACATTTCATTCAAAAATCGTTCTACTAGCAAAAATATCTGTAAAAATGATTGATACTGTTGAAATATAAGAATAGCTTCGATAAGGTTATCATTATTTTTAGTTATTGTTATAATATGTGGCTCAATTATGACTGTTAGTATCTCAAAATACGAAGTTTCCGACATGTAGTTATCGATAATACCACATTATATATTCATATTTTGAGGATTCTCTGCGTGGTGAAACGCTAATTGACTCAATAAATCACAAAATTCGAGGTATGAAAATCATCTTGGTTCAACTCTTGGGTCGATTTACTTTATATGGATGACACTTGTGTTTGTGGAAGAGAAACACCTACGTCTCTGCTTATTCACAGTGATTATGGTTGTTGATTTTCTTAACGTACTTGTCCTAAAAGTGTGACTTTGGTTGCTTCGTTATTTACGAGACTCTGTCAGTTATGTTTTATATTGCAAACCATAGACCCAGTTTATGTAAATTTATGCAAAAGATCAAATACATATTGAATCGTGTTTCATAAAAAGATGGAGCAACAGCATACACAAAACTGTTATTTTTGTAATATAAACCTACACGTTGAATTCTTTCTTGTAAACTGTAAACCATTTTGAAATAAAAAATGGCCTTAGAAAAACAATAAAAAACTAAATTCATTTTTCAAATCTCCAGAACTTTATCATTTATCATAAAACATTTTTTAGTAGTACTATTAAGGAACAAATTATTCTGCCGTACTCAGTTAAAGTGAGACGTAAAAATTTGTTATTGAAATCAAAAACCATGTAGCTCATAAACAAATTACTTTAAACCGCTTATTTTACATAGTTCTCAAATCAGTTAAACGAAAACAATTCAAAAAATAGTAAAAAATGGAAAAAGTCATTAAAAAAATTAATAAGATAACATCAGGGTGATTTTTCTAGTAAATGGTCGATTGATATTTTTTTTGTAAAAATTAATTACTAAGTCACTTAACGTGGATACTTTTATCGGAAGAACAGTGAACATTATATTTTAACAAATTAATTTTATGTTTAAGTACCAAACAGGATGATTTTCTGACAGAAGTAAGAAAAATTTTAAAGTATCTTTGCAATATCGATCCCTTGCCGTAACAAAAGAATACCTGTAACGTAATTAGTTTTTATGGAAAATGTATAAGAAAAAAGAATTAATTAGCTTTTCTTTTCAGGCAGCCAGGGAGAATGAAGTTGAGCAAAGTAGGAAACCAAACAAACTCTCAAGATCCTCAAGCGGTGAACTCGAGAGTGTTCGTTGGAAATCTAAATACATTCCAATGTGCAAAAACGGACGTTGAAAGAATGTTTCAGCGTTATGGCCGATTAGCTGGTAAGTATTATAAATCCATATCTACCTAATAAATAACTAAATTCTTTCCTATTAGTAATAGTAAGCAATAGAAATAGTAACTTGGATACTTGATTTGTTGTCTGTTCTGATTTGAAAAAGATATACCATTATATATCTGACTATGTAGATAACAAAAAGATTCGGAAAATTTTCATCTAAAAATTCAAAAGTAAACCATGAGAACATATGAAAAAACTTTAAAGGGGATTCAAAGAACCTTATTCGGCTAATATATGAACATTTTCATGAGCAAAATTAGATGATTTAGAATTAATCTAGAGATCCCAAATTTTTAGAGAAGTAATAAATCTTGTTATACTTACGTTTTGTAAGTGAATATTTTACTTATCTCACAATTTTGGAATTGGGTCCGAATAAATTTAATACCCAGTAGAGGGTAATTTTGACAATTATGTTATAAACCCGATAGGGTGATTTTGAAAATTTTAGTTTTACTATAAATAGCCTTGCTGATCGACAGTCCGCCATTGCAATTCGTGCGATTGTAAAAACAAGATATTCGAGATCTAAAATAAAAAAAATATTAGTGAAGTTAAATATCATCGAAATAAGTTGTGAATTCTTGTATTTGATACCTACAAGTCTGTATAAAGTTATGTGTTAGTGTTTTTGTGAAGTTGAGCCGAGAAAATTGACTCATATAAATATACAAGCCCAATAATTGAAAAACAGTGATAATACGGAAAAGGTATCTAGCAACGTACCTTTAGCAAAGGTGGAAATTTATTCTGTGTCTTTTTCACAACATTCCAATTGAGGGAGTTGAAATTTTCTACAAGATCCAATCAAGGATTTAAAAATCTATCTGGTGGACTTCTGCATCGGTAACACAAAGGTTATAAACTTCAGTATGTGTAAGAGAGAAAGTTTCGTTTAATTTAATAAATAAATGTTTTGGCTGTTGTTAAGGAAGCAACTCTAGAAACAGAGACTTAATTTATTTTTTTTAATTTTTGTAGTTACCAACTTATATTATTGTATGTAATAATTAATGTTTGTAATATTAGATTAATTTAAAGGTTGCAACCATACAAAAGAGGTTAGGAACAATTATGGTTTAACTTTAAAAAATATCTAAAAAAAAAAAAATTAATTTACTTACCTTCGAATGTTAACTTTAAACATTTTACACTTTTCAGGCATATTGACATTTTTCTTTATTTACAATAAATTAATTTTCGTATTGACTTGTCTGTTGTTAATTTCTGTTGACTCTCACCGAACAATCCGACAAATCGATAAAATTTTTGAACCTCCCCTAAATAAAGCAAAGTTCATGTACCAACGAATTGCGAATTAGTGCAGGCGCTGGAGGTCATTGAGTATACATAATATGAGGACCGGCAATTATTGTCGGATTCTTATACCTGAGACCCCAAACAATGGTGAAACACATCTTGCCACCATCTGTGATGGTCCCTTCCCCCTCCCTTCACGTCCCCTTTTCGCCCCTATGGTAAGCATAGCGCGCTCAGATGTTTAGTGTGTTTTTACATATATCGACGTAAATACGTTGCGTTACTCAGTATTGTTTGTTGTGTACGCATAAAATAATTCGATTTTCGTTATTTTTGAGTGTTTTTTTAAAGTGTGCTGTACTGAAAAACGTAAGAAATGTCGTTAGAAGTGGTTAATTTAAAAAGAAAAAGACCAAACAAACAGTTTTGTTTATTTTGTGATAAATCAAATGATTTAGTGAAAGAACCAAGGTTAAGTACTCTGCTTAATATTAAAAAAGCAGCAGATAGAAGAAAAGACAACATTAGTGAAAAGTTTTCAAAACTGTATAATCCAGACTCTACAAGACAAGAATTTTCATGGCACCAAAACTGTTTAGCTACCTATATAAGTGAGGAGAAAATAAGGCGTCGAGAAATTGCGTTGTGTAAAAAAGAAGAAGAGTCTGCTTCAACTTCCAAAGCAAGCGTAGAGTTATGTTGTCGAAAATCTCGTTCGTCATCAAGGACAACTGCAGAAGTACATAAACCGTTGAAATGCGTAATTTGTGGAAAGTTAACGAAAAACAAAAATAAGCAGCTGCATTTGTGTTCCGAAATTTTAGCAGCAGAACAACTTTTAAATACGGCACGCCGTAAAGAAGACCATGTTTTTACCCAACATAGTACCTGTCAACGGCCTGAAGATTTATTTGCTATCGAAGTGAGGTATCACAAACATTGTTAGCGTGATTATTTAAGATTGCCGAGAAATTCTACAAACCCAGCAGGACGACCTTCATATCAGATTCCTAAAGAAATACTTCACAATGCATTTGACAAACTCATCGATCAAATTAAAGATCAGTTTTCAACTCACTGTTTTGAAACGCGCTTCTTAGCTCAGCAACTCGCTGAACTTACAAACATAGAGGATGCAGTGATTGAGAATCGTGTAGTGAAATCATTACTTATTGATAAATATGGTGAAAACTTATATAATCTTCATTAGTGTTCATGGGAAATATATCATTGGCAGAAATAATAGAACATGTTCGTAGCATCACTTCAGAAAAACACATCATTCAGAGTGCAAAAGCATTGCGGCAAGAATTATTGAAAACGGAACTAATACTGTCTTCAAGAGATAAGAGAAGTAACAGTAACTAAGGATCGTAACGGTTTAAACGATAAATATAACCAGCATAGAACTATAATCGAAACTTTTTTTTCCAATTTTTCAACATTTTTAAATCATATGAGCACTGAAAACGAACTATTCAAATATTTAAATAATTATTGTGATATGATAGAAATTCTTTTGAATTCAATTATGGCTGACAGAAGTAATAACTATGAATTACATTTATTGACTACTCCACAATTTTTACCTTATTTCTTTTCTACGAATCACACAAATTATATTCGTGGTGTGACTCTTTATTTACAAGATATGTTAAACTTACCTCCAAACGTTATAAATGATATAAAGAGAGGAATGCATGCCGTCAAGCGAACTGCAGGAACATTTAATGCAGTTGGCTGCGACTTAGCACTAGAACAGTCTGAGACCGATCTTCTGCAGTGACTGGAGGCTTAATTGGTATTCCTAAAAATGAAGATGCAATGCAAAGATGGCTACTTCTGTATCCTTTCAAAAATAGTACTCACACAGCGCTCTCTTCATACCTTGGAATACAATCTGACACTACTGGTGACATTAATACTCATAATGAATGGACACAATCGAGAATTAATACGGACGAAAAGGATATTGAAAATATCATTAACTGTTTCAAATCTTGCAATCCATTTAATAGTAATGGGGATTGTGTGCTTCGCAATATTTTCACCGGTGAACTTGCTGAAGAATCAACTTCGCGATGCTTACTTAATATTAAAGAAAATGGGGAGACTCTATTAACTACATACGAAAAAGAAAGATTGTTCAATAAAACTAAGAAATTGTCGGATCCTATACAAAAAACTAAATTTTACAACTTTGAAAGTACTCCTGCGAAAACAAACAAAAATACTTCCAACAAGAAGCTGCAAGACATAACAGACATAACAATTTTCCAAAAATCATTCATGGTGGCTTCTCAACGTGGATTTGATACAAAAATGTTAGCATCGTATGAAATATTGGATTACTGCAAATATCTCTTTGACAATGATGGATTTTACAGGAAGTCGCCAAAATCACAACTCGCCGTTGAAATTGAAAAAAATTATAACTGTGGTAAAAGCTCTCAGCAAGACATAATAAATTTAAATTCTTTCAAAATTTATATTGTTGATGGTATGGCACTTGTTCACAAAATTCAATTAAATAAGTTCGATATTTTCGGTGATTTTGCCGTGGCTTTCTTCAAAAAAATTATGCAGTTTTCTACGCTGCCTGGCATGAAGAGAATAGATGTAATATTCGATAGATATGACGACATTTCTATAAAATATTTCAAACTTACGGAGTAAAGGCCACATTATAAAAAATATCATCATTTCAAGTGATTCAACAAAAATTCCTGCTAATTGTAAAACTTTTCTTGCAAACACTCAAAATAAATTACAACTTGTTCAATTTCTTTGCACTAATGCTCCAAAATATGCACAAATAAAAGAAGACTGCGAGATGTACATTTGTGGAGGATTCAACGATCTAACTAAATGTTTCAAGTTGCAAGGGTCTTTATTTTGTGAGGTACTGGAATTACAATCAAACCACTTAGAAGCTGATTCAAGAATGTTTTGCCACATATTCCACGCAGTAAGGAGTCAAGCTGCTCATATTATTATAATCAGCGCTGATACAGATGTATTCGTCTTGGCAATTTATTTCTGGAAATACTTAGCGAATATTGGGTGCCTTGGTCTATGGTTCGACGGTTCTCATACAAAAAAATATTTTCTAGGATGCCATTTAGCTGCTGAATCCCTGGGTGAAAGCATATGCGATATTTTGCCAGCATTACATGCTGTAAGTGGTTGCGATACTACTAGCAGATTTGCCAGTAAAATGCAATGTTTGAAAACTGCGTCTGAAGATTTTGTACAAACAGCCCTTATGTCTTTGGAAAGGAAAGGTTTCCCAAAGACATAAGGGCTATGTCTTTGGGAAACATTGACCTAAGTAATGAGCAATTGAAACAGTCAGAAATAGTTTGCTCATATTTCATTTCAAAAAAGATATTTGCCGATGAACTCAGATATAAACTCATTTCTCAAAACCTAGGCTTCGGTTTTAATTTGATGAAAGTAATATGCACAACAGATGCTTTGCATTTGCATTTATTAAGGGCTACAGTGCAAACACTTATTTGGAAACAATCTCATCAAACACAATTACAGCCGATTGATTATTGTTTATTTGGTTATGAAAAGCTAAATGGTGACTTACGTCCACGACAAATGACTAAACCGTCTTTACCAGTGTCATTAATTCAACCTTGTAAATGTATTGCAAATTGTCGCACAATGTCTTGCAGTTGCAGAAAATCAAAATTATTTTGTATTTCTTTATGCAAATGTATCAATAACGATTGTCTAAATAAAAATGAGTAATTGTTTGGCTATGTAAGTTTTTCTTCAAATTCGCTGTTTCTTGATATATAACTTATTTTTATTAATAAACAAAATATTTTATTACTTTAATTTTTGTTTTTGTTTTCATTCAACCATCCATCCTCACTTTTATTATTAGAATAAACTCTCAATTATTACTGTAATCATCATTAATATTATTTTATAGTATGTACTCAATATATTCCCTTTACAAATAAGTGTAGAAGGGGTAAAAAAAAATGGACCAAAAAATAGGCCGGCAAGATCCGTATTATTAATCTTTGACCTTTTCTTAACTTATATCCATTGGTGGAATTCGGTCCTCACATTTTGCATACTCACTTACCTCTAGCGCCCGCTCTAAATATCGCTTTTCGCATTCCCTACTTTAATTTGTAAACGTTTCATGTACCAACGATAATTCTGGGGAAAAATGTAAAAAAAAACTGGTGTGGCTACAATTATGTGACAATTGACTCTGTCAGTCTGTCACAGTCCTGTCGTTTCGTTCGCTTAATGAAATTTAAATATGAAATATTTAAAAAAAATAAAACTTAATTAAGTCATCCAAACATAACATTAAACACAAAAGATTTCTCTATGCAAAAGACAAAACAAAACAATATCCGTTAAGGTTAATTTACTCTTCTTTGCGGACTGCGCATGCGTAACTTTGAAAATTTAGCGAAATTCGCATAAAAATTAAAACTGTTTTAATTTTCCCGCACCCTAGATTTTAAATTTTGCGAAGTCCTTGAAAATCAAGTAATCGTTACAACTGTCAACGTTAACCAATGGGCAATAAGTTCGCGTTTCGCAATTCGCAATTCGTTGGTACATGAACTTTGCTTAAGGTATCGTGAACTACCAACTATTCAAATACCAATTTATAATAGTACAGTCGGTGAAGTGTAGATGGCAATTCTTGAATAAATAAAAAAAAATGGCACCCAACAAAAAATTTGCTTTACTATAATAAATCATAACAATATAATATAATTATAACCAGTTAAAACTTCTCTTCGAAATTCAGCGGAGTCTAGAGTAAATCACTTCCTGATATCTTTTGAATCAATCGACAGATCTTTGTTTAATACGTAATAGTTACATTTCATCTCCTTAGTAATATTTATTTCCATTATTTTTATTTTTAGTTTATAGAGATTATCCATTTTCTCAAATGTGGTATTGTGGATTAGAAATAATAAAAACTTCAAAATCTTTACCACAAAATTGTTGTTTTTAATTTAACCAGGTTAAATACATAAATAATTTATTTTTGTATTATTTATTCTCCTAAATTAAAGATTTTCCTCGTAATTGGTCTGAGGAAAATCCGTTCCACAGTTATTAATTTATTAATAAAATTATACGTAAATATTTACACTGATTTGTTGTTAATGCAAAAAGAACTAAAGTTCACTTAAAAAAAACCAAACTTTCTAGTATTTGGAAGAACGAAAATAATGTAGCATTTTTATAAATCAGGTTTCAATAATATCAGATACAATTTTTTTTTATTTTTTGCCTCTCTTATTTAAATTAAAATGTACTTAATTAAATTTTCTTCTTCTGTAAAAGATAATTAAGAAAAACTTTCTGGCGCCTTGTGTAGTAGATCCGGAAGTGAGAAAATGAGCCATTTTTTTATTTAATAGGAGAAAAATAATTATGCTTATTCAATTTACTTTTACAAATTGACTAAAACGAATACAAAATTAATAATATAAAGATGCCAGAGTGTCTGATATTATATTCGAGTACCAAATTTACTGTTATTTAGATGTAACCTTTAACTACTCAAGTATTTATTAACAGTCTTTAACGTATTTCACAAAGAGTAGGCAATTTTTAAGTTATTTCGCAAAGTTAGAAAATATTTAATAATTGTTTACATAGGTACTTATTTTTTGTGATATAACTTGAAAAATGTATATTTTTTGATAGTTTACCCTATTGTTTTAATAGTATTAAATAAGAAATCCAAATACGTTAAAATTATTGACATTCAGATAGAATCGTAAAAAATATTGGGTTAAAGTGTACTTACGCAATGTAAAACATCAATGGATAAAATTGTTAAAAATATTGTGATTTTAATTTATTATTTATTTATTATTCTTAACTTTCAAAGCTCTCCATATTATCAAAATCTTTATTATTTCATAAGAGCAATATATGGTGCAAGTTTTCAAACCGAATTTTGAATAACATTCTAAATACTCCTGTATTGTTATGAAACCTCAGACTTAGAAATTCTACCAACTTATCTAATAATACATACTTCATCATTAAGTTCTAGTCTCTCATACACCAACATCTGTTATTATTATTAGCCTTTGTGCTACTGTGTTCATATTATTATAATTATTGATTTATTTTTCGTTTTCATATGCCTCTAATATTCTTTCTCTCCCATATTTCTATTTTTTTGCCATTATTGCCAGTATGTATAAGTTAGTCTTCAGACTGAATAATTGTTCCTTAGGTCCTAATTAAGTATTCTGCTTTATCTTTATTAATTCTTAATCCAGAAATCCTTGTACGTTACTAAATCTGTTTTCTAGGTTCCTTCTTCGATCTGGTTCTTAATCCTACATCGTCTGCATAAACAATAAACAAACTTGTTATTATGCAGATATATTATTCCTTGAGTTTGTATGTCGCTGTTTGTGGAAACTGCTTATAGAATTAGATTAAATAATATCTTTGATAATACTTCCTTCCAGTCTTTCCTTTTGATATTCTTCTTTCTTGTGCTTATTCTTCTTATTCTGTTTGTATCTGTCAAGGTCATGTTTGTTGAACTGATTAATTTTCTAGTGTTTATAAATACAAGATTCGCATTAATGACATACTCTGGGATACAATGAGTTTTAATTCTTTAATTCGAAGGGTTTATCTTCTTGTTTAGGTAATCCTGAAGAGTTTTGAGTAGTATGATGATAGTTAGATCAAGAAAATATACACTATCACAATAATGAAATATGGCGTCAATAGGATCTATCTATATTTTTTCATTTCATTTGATACCTTAAAAATAAAAAACGATTTCGACTTTTTATTGAGCCTAGCCCTAGAGAAACTCCATGATGATATATCTAGATATAAAGCCATTACGTTTCGATTATCTCGTTCATTATCGAAAAAGGCCAAACGGAGCGTAACAAAACCAACAAATTTTTATTAGCTGACGAACCTGAAGAATAAGAGGCACAAAAACACGCAAGACCCATTCGTGCTTTCAGTCTTAATACATCGTACGCGTAGCCGATTAATTTCAATAAAAGTCGTTTGAAATATTTATTGAATCAACTTCAGAAATTACAACAATGGAGTCATTTTGTAAGTGGTGATAGTGTCTGATAACGGTTTCTGGTTTTTGTAAAAAAGCATTATTAAGTATAAAATAAAAATAAGCAAAACTTGAATTGCTTTATTGCTTCAGTTCCATTTGATTTATTATCTAGTTCTAGTTATTGGGAATATTGAAGTTTATTTTACAGATATTGTTTTCCATTTTATCTTTCTAACCTTGTAGAGTAAAATAACTACAAATGTGTATTACATAAAAATATGTACCGTACTATGTTTTAGTATATGATGCCTATGATAGGAAATATATTTTTATTATAAATATTTGACTGGAAAAGATATTTTTTGTTAAATTTTTTTCATATATTAGCCACCAATTTTTTTTATTTGAAATCTGCTCAAATGATCTCATATTTGTCTATTATAAGCTTTTATTTTCCATGCATTATTTTATCAATTTCTTAAGAAAGTACTGCTTTAATAATTTTTTTTCCTGCATTATAAATTTGAATAATAAAAGAACTGAATTCATATATACCATTTAAAATTATACTACAAATCAAAATTATTCCTAGATTATAAATTTAACTGGGAAATTGTTATGAAATATTAATAAATTAAATGAAAATAATTCGATGTAAAACATCTGTCAATTTCATTTCATGGACCATAAAAAAATAGATCATTTTAGTTAGAAAAGTATAAATTTAAATTAAAACAATATAAAATTGAACGATATGAATTTAAAATATTTCATATAATGAAGTCAAATACTATTTTCGTGAATAGAATACAGTTTTTATTGCGAACTAAATTTCAAAAATAAATAAAGTTTGGTTTGGTAATAAAAATAAAAATCTACCATATGAGTCGTCAATTGGTAACGAGTTTTATAAATAATTTAGTAGCACTTTAATGATTTTATGGCTTACTATTTTATTAGGTAATCATTGCATGTTTTGATGAGGTTCTTTATTTTTACCGTTTTAATGATGTACAAATATTTAGTTTTTTATTAATGACGTTGGCTCTAGAAAAATGATCCGTATCTATCCTAACAACCTGCTCTCCTCATTAAATATCCAGAAAAAAATATTTAACACTAATATGTAAACATTAGTTTCAAAATTTTCAAATTAGACTTATTTATGGTCTATTTAATTTATTTTTTTAACGTTCGGAAAATTTTCAATAATCTAAGAAAAAAATTTCCTAAGGGATGTATTGTTATATTTTTAAGTTAAAAAAAGGAAGAGAAAGACGTAACTGGAATTGTTTTCTAATTTTAAGAAATACTACGGATATTTTGCTATTATATATTTAAAATCGATCAAAAACATCTGCCTTAACTTTATGAAAAGATAATTCAATATTGTCTAACATACAGTGCAATCTCTCACGATACTTTCTTCAACTTTCTTACCTGTTCTCAGTTTTAATAAACAAGAAAATTCCGATATAATAACATAAATAACATAAATCAAAGCAAATAGAGTTTCCATATTAAAATCCGCAATAAATTTTTCTTCGTAGTTGACAGACATTGCAAAATGACTTTCTTTCAGAAGTTATTTTTCAAATTTTCCGAATATTATTAATAATTTACGTTCCAGCAGAAAGAGTTCGGGAAGTCGGTAGATTTGTATTTGTAGTAGATATACAGATCCTTTGATGTAGCTCTTTTTTTTATTAACTTGGATATTGCAATATTTTTTTTTCTTTAGATACTATTGTTACGTATCGGTTTGTTTTTTTCTGAATAAATATATGAAAAATCTCTTAATATTATCTCCAGGGGTTTTTAATCCATTACGTTACTTGGTTAATGGAAATTAAAAAGGCTGAGTAAAAACAATAACAATTTATTTATCTAAATAAAACAACTAATATACAATATAAGGGCAACTTACACCTTTACATAATTAACACATTTAATCGCAGGGGTAGACACTATCAACTTCACGATCATCCGAAAAATCAAACTTGACTTCCAATCTCCTTTAATTTTTCCAACCAAGAAGACCACAATATTTATTAATTTTGATGACTCTATTAGAAATATTTATTTAACATTAGTTCGCGGTCTTGTTTCATAACTCTCGCTCACGTAATGTTAAATAAATGGTAAATATTATAATTTGGAAAATATTAAGTTCTATGTACAGTGCGATGCTTACCCAGATTCGTGTACATACTATCGTAACACTATTAAGTTACTTCCACTTGGCGTTCCAAAAAAATGTTTTTTGAGCCACTCTGTAAACGATAGTTTTAACTTTTTTATAATAGAATTAACTCCAACCTGCAACTTCTTTAAATGACTAAGATAACCGGTATTATATTTTTCCATATTAATTTATCAACTAAATTGTAAAAAATTCTGTAGAACCGTTTATAAGAAATATGTTGATGGTGTCTGATACTTTAAATCTTTTAAAAGTCTTTAAATTAAAAGAAAATAAGGATGGATTGTACAAATGAGTTTAGAAGAGTTATAAAGTGTAGGGTGTCCCTTGACGTATTGACAGTCCAATATCTCGAAAACTGTTCACATGAAAAGTATGAAATTTGGCATCTGTAAACAGTCGAAACTGATGCTTGTGTTTATTATATATTTTTCCTCTCATATCCGGTCACGTGACCCCAAAAAAAATTTTTTAAATAAAACAACCGTTAAAATATTATATTTTTGGTCATATTTTTCAAAAACAAATTCAACGATACTACTCTTGTCATGAATCTATTGTGCAGTAATGGGCCATTTATTTTTATTAAATTTCAACAGTTTTCGAGGTATTGGACTGTAAAAAAGTCGTGGGACACCCATATAACGGTTGTCCAATTTAAAAGTAGGCGTCACGTAACCGGAAAAGCGAGGAAAACTAGAACCCAATATTGGAGTGCAAAATATTGCTATAATATATTTAATAAAAATAAATGGCCCATATTATCATTACTGCACAATAGAATCATGACAAGTGTGGTATTGTTGAATTTGTTTTTGAAAGCCATAACCAAAAATGTAATTTTATACCGATTGTACCATTTAATAAAATTTTGTAGGGTTTCACAAGACCGGAAATGAGAGGAAAACTGAAGTCTTTATAATAAATACAAGCATAAGTTTCGACTAATTATAGCTGCCAAATTTCATACCTGTCATGTGAACAATTTTTGAGATATTGGACTTTCAAAACACTTTGTATGTATGTACATAGCAATAGAATTAATAATATGAATTTAAGTTGTAAAATATTTAAGGTTCTGTAATTGCAATATAGAATCAGATTAAAATTAATATTAAAATCTATTATATGTTTTTAAACGTTTAAATTAAGCGTCATATTTTTAAAATAAACAAAAAAAATAAGCTCCAAATAAAACAAAAAAATGTTAATAAACAAATAAATAAATGTATCCTCAAATCTAAGGGT
The DNA here is from genome assembly GCA_951812935.1 of Hermaeophaga mercurialis. Classification (NCBI taxonomy): domain Eukaryota; kingdom Metazoa; phylum Arthropoda; class Insecta; order Coleoptera; family Chrysomelidae; genus Hermaeophaga; species Hermaeophaga mercurialis. Next base: position 22,377,437 of record OX638358.1, on the reverse strand, counting down.
GTGGTTCAGAGTATTATATCAACTTGAATTATATTTTAACAAAATACTCATATCTACCTACTTAAGTATAGAGATTTTTCTAAAACTAATTTAAATTTTTTGCAAATTAATTTTAAATTTGAAGGAATTGTCAATAAATAATTATCAGTGCAATAAACCAATTGTTCATTTATATGATTATAAATATTTGTAAAAATAAATATGGTAATTTCTTTTCTCTAATTAACCTTAGGCCGAATTAGTGGCAAATCCTTTTCAGAAAAGGATGATTCACTTGCGATATGTTCTGATGAGAGATAGACTCGTCCTCTCTGGAAATTTCAAAGTTGTTTTTGTCCAGAACAATAATCGAAGGATCACTTCACTAAAACAAAACCCATAAGTGAGCACATAAAGTTTTGAAACACTTGACTGATTGATGAACATCTTCATGTTAGGATAATCTTTTATTATTAAATCATTTTATTTTTAGAGGGAAAGCGACTCAAAGTCTTACCTCCTATTATTTTATTTAATATTTATTAAAAAGGTGGCTAGTAGTTTCCGTTAAAACCATCGTCAGGCCCTATTGCGGAAATAGAGTAAATTAAAATAATTAAAATGGGAAATACACTTACAAATGGATTAAATTAAATTAAATAACGTTTTATGTGGCAACTAATGTCAAGTTATTTTATTGTAGAAAGTTACACGAGACGTTATTTAAAAATAAAAAACCAAATTAAAATGATGTAGATGATTAAAACTTGTAGACCAGGGCTGAAGCCTTTGAAAATGGTAAAAAGTGGAAAAAAATAATAGTAGGATGATACCCATTGGAAAAGGAAGAGAATATAACAAACATGAAAGGAAAAATAATTTACGGGCGATCTGAGGTCGGGAAGTGGAAGGGGGTGAGTTTTTAAGGGTAGAAAACTGTTTATCTCGATTTCCGGCAAAACTACAAGTCCTATGGCAAATTTGTAGGTAATAAAAAGATCTACAACTTTTGTATCTACACTTTTTTTACATAACCACAAAATTTATGTGAAAAATTTAAATAACAAATTTTTTGGTTTTTTTTTTCACGAAATTAGGTGAAAACTTACCTTTTTATGTCCCAAACACACTGTAATTTTTTTGATTTAAAATATTTATTTTTTCACCTTATTTTGACTTAATATCGAAAAAGTACTCTAATTTTCAATCGAAAATTCTCGCGTCAAAATATCTGTTTTTTTAAAAAACACTATTTATGTAAACTAATTAATTTAATTTAATTAAACGCTAGTTTCTAAACTTACATTAATTGTTTCAACTCTTACTTATGGAAATTATTCATAATAAATATAGAAAGACAAATAATACTTATCTTGAATTTCCCCAATCTTCTAAAGCGTTTTAATAATATTCAAGTCTACCCAGGTTTCGGTATCTGACAGTACCATTTTCCAAGACAGATAGAAATTTGACAGATCTTTTTTAAAAAACGTAAATAAATTCCATGTCATAAAACTGACAAACAATTATCATTAAGAAATATTCTTCTTTTTCTAAAAATATATTTGGTTAGTATTAATTACTTCAAAAGGTGATCCAAGATAATGGAACTTCGCAGATTTAGTTGTTCATTCAATACTGTATTTTAAGGATGTTTTAGGTGTTTCTTTATTTCATATTTATCCAAAAAATCAAGTTCTTCTTTTTTGTCACTTATATAAATTACATCCACTGTTGTTTCCATTGTGTTGTTAAGTGTAGGTTTGTGTTTGGTGTCAATGAGGTGTTTTACGTAATGTAACTTATCTGGTGCTCATAGTAACCTTATGTTAAAATTTTTGAGGGTCTGGTCAAGATAGATGGCGTTACAATCCGGACAATTTAGTTTGTAAATACCTGATTTTATAAATTTATTAATTTTAGGTTTTACATTTAATAAAAATTAACCTACATTATTTCTTACCTTAAAAGATATTGTAGAAGATGTTGTACGAGATATAATTTTATATATTTTGTTTGAAATATCTCCAAAATATGTAATTGTTCCGTATGGCTCGTCATCTTTAGGTTGTTTGTTGAAAGATCAGGTTAACGGCAACCTTTTCATCCTTTTTATTAATCAACCTATTTATTAGATGCAATGGATATTTATTAGAGGTAGCGATTTGTTTTTTATATTAATTTGTCTTTTAATAGCATCCTTATTAATTGGTATTGAAATTAGTTTCATTTAACGTTAGTAATATATTTTAAAATTTTTTTGGAAAATATTCCACTGTTTCAAAAATTTACTAAATTTGTTCTTAAATTTATTATAATTTTTGTTAAATTAAATTGTAATGATAATTTGTTTTATAATTTAGAATATTTATCAATATGTATTGATTTAATACTCTGAAATATTTGTTTATTTTATAAATTTCATCATGTGTGATTTTTATTCCGTCACAATATTATTCAATTCCTTTATAGTACGTAGAAAGCAATAATTTACCTTTGAAATATCGTCAAATCATACGCTTAAACCCCCCATATAAGAATTTTAATTGCTGTTGCATAAAAAACTTATAAAAGAACTTCTGAAACTGTTTTAAAGCAGTCTAGCGATTATAATACCCAAGTATATAGTCGGCGGACATAAAATATACCCGATTTCATTTCTACTTTTATACCCTCCCTGATGTATTTAAACATTTATATTTCAATTCATATGTTGATATAGCTGACGGTTATGCTTATAACAGAAATACAATTCTCTTGTCCATCAATTAAATACACGCTCTACACTTTGAATTATTGAATTGGCCTGCTTTTTACGTCACACTCTTTACTACGGTGTGCAATTTAGATGAGTGCGATATTGTATAATTGATAAGTGGAAAGAGGACAATGCTTCACGAATTCTGGGGTTACAATCAGTGCCTGTCAACCCTCGAGGTTGGATATTGTCGGCTCCTAAACAAATAAATATAACACTGTGAAAAATTTATTCACATCTATAAAATTCCCTTCGAAAAATAAAACTTTCAGGTCCCTGTTTTTTGTAACCAAAGGTTATTTATATATAAATAAAACATAATTAGCTATTCAAAATTAATCATTATCATAAAAACATAAAAAAGCTTTATATATTCGAATCATTTTTTTTTTCGGTACGTGAAGAATTTAAAGTGTATTGCTTGAACACTAACCTGACAAATAGAAATCAATATGACTAGCATTTTTTATTTAATTTATGTCCAAAGTGGATTAGATCCGTCAAATATGATATGAGAAGTCGATGTATACCACTAATAAGGTCTGTAAATCAAAGAAAAGCGATACCGGTATAAAATAACTACTCCTGTATGAAATTCTACTCGTAGTCTCCAAGATAGCAATCATGTTATCGATGAGAAATGGATGAAGTCTCCACTCAATTTATTGGCTACCCATCCAGAATCTAATCAAGGGAATTGGGTTAGTGATACGAAATTACTCGAACCTTAACATGGAATCTCGGAACAAAGATGATAAGACACTTCATTGGAGTTATATAGCAAAAATTGCGTTATCTTTCTGCCTAAACGACAAAACAAATCTTTCATTTCAATTCAATTTTGACGAATGTTTCCCTTTCGATTTGTTGGAATGACGGGCAGCAATCTGATCACCAAAACAAAAGTGTAAAATTCTTAAAATCAAAATTGAAAATACAGCGTTATTTACCTTATCCTAAAAAATAATTCTTATTTAACCATTTCAAGTCGGTATTGCTTCACACGAAATTTTAGTAGATTCTAGAAAGCCCTTAAGTGATTCCATAGTGACCCCATAATTTTTTTAGATATAAAAAAACAATGATGTCTGTGTTTCTAGTAACCACCACCCTCTTTCTCCAAGATAGCTCTTGTGGGGAAATATTTATTAAGAGAAGAGGGAAGGAAATTGTTACAATGATTCTGTGATACAGACAAGAACACAGTTATACATATTTCGTATGTATATGTAAAACAGAAAAAATGATGACTTAGACGGCAACATTACAACTTTTTGGTGAAGAAACACGCCAATGCTGCTTTAAGAAAAAAAAAAGAAAATATAATTTCCCATGATGCGAATAAAATAAATGAAATTACCATTATTGTTAACATACAATACATAACACTTTCGACATTAATAGTCTCTTAACGATCACTATTGTGGTTTGTCTTTATTACATGCACTAAAAACGAACATACCAATGGTTAGTTGTTGGAATAGTGAGTCTATCAGTCTTTGAGTGAATAATACAGCCATTATATGTCTAACTAATTAACAATTGTAACCTTTAATTAAGAACTTTAAAACAGACTTGAGAAATGTGAAAATAAGTTTATAGTGTTGTTACTATTGTGAGAAGGGTGTAACTTACATACTAGAGGAGTGTGACAAAACTGTTTGTAGAGACTGACCGACTTACTCGAAAGGTACGAAGGAACTATTCTTACCATTATAGGCGACAACTTATTTGAGAAAAAATTTGAAGGGTATGATGTATCATAAAATAATCTGAAATATGTTGTAATCATAAATAATTAATGCTGGTTTGGTTTTATTGAAGGTTGTTTTAAACAAGTATAAGAGGAATAAGAAATGTCTTACGAAATATTTATTTTTTATATTTATCGTTTGTTTAAGGGTCAAACAGAAATAGGATTATATCTGGTAAATTTCCATAACTATCGGTTTAAGAAAAATTCGACAGGACGCTGACAACCGACGAGATCATTTTTTTTAAATAATTAAACGTGTTGACATAAAACATGGGTCTATTTATATTTCTTTTATTTAATAGGTCATTTGTTTTTTAGCTTTGATAGTGGATATTAGTGAAATAGAGTAAATATACCCATTAACGTGACGATGTGGCCTCCTCAGCATCATGACTACGAAAGAGGCAATAATGAAAAAGGGAGCGATCACCGATTCATTTTAAAATTGAATCTATTTCAGGACCAAGTAATGAACCAATAAAAAAAATGTTACGAAAAGATTTGCTTAACATCTGCGAAGTTCTATTTATTAAAATAAAAATATTTGACTCTATTAATATAGAATGACTCTGGTACTTCTAAAAAGATTGAAGCTCATCTTTTAAGAGCAGTCTAGACGATATTTTATATCAAATCTTTTCTTCCCAATTCGAACTATTAGTTTATAAACAAAGATTTTCAACCAAAACCTTGCTAAAAGTGTTGTAACTCAAATTGAACAAGAATTTCATGATATTAGTGCTGATAACTGCAAAAATGTAAGGATCAAGTAATAAAAATCCAGAAAGAATAAATCCAGAATGGTCTAAGTTTGCGGAAAATAAAAATGAAAGTAAATGATACAAACTGAAGCTGATTTTGAATGAGAATAGGTGTATACATATAGTTTAATATTTTTTGTGGCATCAAAGATAATTCTTATTTGTTAGTTAAATAAAAGTTTTAAAATATAAATAAAAATCTGGACCTAATGTGTGTGAGAGAAAATGGTCATGCATATAACTAGAGAGAGAGAGGGAAATAGAAGGGGATATAATCAGTAGTGTTTATATTCCATCTCTCTCTTAGACCAAATTAATTTTCTAAGTTCATTCTAGTATACTCTCACTCTATGAATGTTCATTACATCGATAGCGATGCAAGAATGACGTCATACTCTGTCCAGTTCATATGTATATGGTCACCTACATATATCTGTCAATATTACTGTAAACATTTTTTTGGTTATAAGTTGCTTTAATACGGTCACTTTCATATTTCACTAGAATTGGTTGTGATTTCACATTATTTTTTCGCATATTTAAGGTGGCTAGCAGTTTTCCTTTGATCTAGTTCTTGTTTCTTTTTACTCTTTTGACTTTTTGTTATTTTTCATGTTTTTATCTTCCAAAATAATACACTACTTCAAGAAATTAACGCAGCAGTTAGTATTTTTAGGAAAATATGGCCTTTTTAAACAAACTGTTAAATGTTTTATCTAATTTTGAAAGATCCTTGTATATTATTTCTTTTAACAATCCAAACAATTTTTTCCGTGCTGATAATTTTTTGCTACTAATTTTTTTCACTGGAGTACTAACATTCTTTGAAAGATAAATCGTCTTTTAGTTCAGTTATTTGTCCGATTTTTGTCCGTTGGAACAGAATTTATTCGCGTTTCGATACTTTTTTGTGTAAACTGTTAAGATGCTACGCAAATCCAGAAATTTGACCCCCGCTGAGTGTGCACAAACCGTGGTATTGCACGAAGAAGATTGGACTTATCGTGGATCATCGTAGAGGCCGGTTAAACTTAGCCATGGAACACGTGAATTGGGGACAAGCTGACTTGGAATGTGTTCTTTGGACGGATGAATCGCGATTTTGCCTGCATACATGTGATAAACTAATTCGTGTTTTTAGAAGGCCAAATGAAAGATACGCTCAATGTAATATACAGAAAACCTCTTTATTCGGTGGAGGCTCGGTTATGGTGTGGGGCGGGATTTCATTAACGGCACACACAGACCTGGTAGTATTAAATAATGGAAATTTTAATGCTGAGCGCTACATATTGGACATTCTACAGGAACATGTTGTGCCATTCGCGTAGTTCCAGGCTACCTATTCGAAGTTGGCTTTATAGCTATGGCCTGGCCAGCACGACTTCCCGACCTTAATCCAATAGCGCATGTCTAGAATATGCTCGGAAGGCAATTACGTGCTCATCCGAACCGGTCCAACAACTTGGAAAACGTGGGGCTACTATTGGTTGAAATTTGGAATGGTCTGGATCAAAACATCCTTCGAAATCTTATTTTAAGCATGAATCGTCGATATCAGAACATGATTAGATGTAGAGGTAGAAATATCCGATATTACGATTTAAAAGTTCCGTAGAATTCTTAATACTCCTAGTTTCATTAAAAAATTAAAATTTATAATTTAGGTTTTTTTTGTTTTTCATACTCTGAAATACATCCAGTAAGATGATATAATCTACTTACAAATGATTATTTTATCAAATAGACCCTTCAAATTTTGTCTCAAATAAGTTGTCGCTTCTAATACCTTACTTTTGTTTTAGGGGTTGTTCCGTTAACCCAGCTGGACCAATCTAAACTGATATTTATTTCTATAATTCAGTGAATTTTATATCTCACTATGAAGATTTTTGAGCACATATCAGTGATTTTTGACTTAATATGTGTTGTGTTTTTGCGCAATTATAAGTATGAAGTTGCATAATAATTGAATAGGTGCAATACCTTGCGCGGTAGGAGAGGGAAAGTATTTTCGGCGCGTCAAAATTTGAATTAGAGGGTGCCGTCCAATTTACTTTTTTGAAATTGTGATTTTCTAACAAATTAGGGGCGCGAGAGAAAAAAATAGCAAGCTAATTCTTTAAGGGGTGAGATAAACCGAGCAATAGGGAATCGTAGTGAAGAGAGTTGACCAAAAGGTGAATTTCCAACAGTTACTACCAATCAACATTAATGTTTTAGTAATACATATGTTCCTCTATAACCTATTTTCTCTATTTAATAACTAATAGTTTAACCCAATTTATCAATAATGGGATATGGCTCAATCAACGTTTTAAATGAATTCTTGTCTATTGTGCATTCGTTTACGTCATCTTATAATTTCTAAATAAACATGCCAAACAGGCACGCAAAATTAATTCAGCACTTTGGTTGTACAGTCTGCAAAGGTACGGAAAGATCATTAAGTCGATATGAAATACGGCGCATTCCATTAGATGAAATTTCCGGAATAATTATATTGCTGCACACTACTCGCAAATATTGAATTTTATTCATAGCCGTTTATTTTATTTTCAGGAATATCAATGCACAAAGGATACGCCTTTGTTCAGTTCACAAACCCTTTTGATGCGAGAAGTGCCTGTTTAGGAGAAGACGGCAGGACCGTACTCAGTCAAATTTTAGGTAAGATTTTTGTTTTATAACAAAAACAAATTTTAAAGAAAGAATAATATTACAAATTTCAAAGGGTTGCACCAGCTTTAATATATTTTACACTATCTTTATAATCTTGAAAGTTGAAGTAACAGGTTTTTCAGGCTGAATAAAAATTTTAATCAATGCTTTTTTCTTGAAGAGCGGCATGAGACTAAACCAATTACAAATTTTTTTTTATCAGATTTAAGGCTCACAATCACAACATTCCATTCATTATTACAAATACTAATTTCGTAAAGGTTCATGTTAAAGAATCGTTAACTACCATAACCATAACTTATCATGAGGTTTATTAAATCAAGTTGGCATGACTATTGCCGACTATTTGAACTTAATCACCCACAGTTTGTGTTTAATACTGAAGCTTATAATCTATGTAAGGCAAGCAGAAACTAAATACTTAGCACTGCAATCCTTCTGTTCCCACGAAACGAGTGCCAACTAGTTCCTGACACTGAATATATGGTTTTTTTACTCCTGATTCCCTATTCTTGTCATAATTAACACTGACGATTACACTTTGTCTAGATATACAGATTTAAAAATAGAGCATTTCTTAATGTAGAGCAGACAAACTAGTTTTAAAGGGATACATTTTAAAAAATTTGGTGACTAAAGATATACTGTTAATAATAAGTTGTATTTTAATATTTTTAAGACCACTTTTTATTGAAGTCAATCCGAAGTGTTACTCGATAATATTTCTTTGACATTTTTGGTAATATTGTTTTTAAAATAACTCTATTTTTGATAGTCGAAATCTTAATATCTAATTTGGAAAACAGATGGATAGGGAGGGAGCTGACTTTATGAACGTACTGTATAATTGTTCAATCAATAAATAATTTCTATATCTCACACTAAGTAAGATACTATCTTTTTGTCAAATATAAATTGAGCCGCGACATGCCCAATGACCTAACAAAGAGGAAGTACACAAATATGAAATGTGCGTGGAGATTTGATGCGGTGCTTTGTTAAAATATGTTACCATATCTACGCAATTAATTGGATTTTAAACAATAATATTGTAATATATAAGAGTGAAAAAAGGCACAATTATTTTTGAATTCCAATGTCTGTTATGATTAGGGGCGTCTATCAGTATAATATTTTTTCCGGTAAGTTTACTAAAGCATTTCTGTCAGCCACTTTCAATATTTATCAAAATTCATGTTGTCAAAAGTTCCCTCATTTTGATTGAGATTTCCATATCAGATAGGACCCGTCAATAGAACCATTTTTATTACTAGTACCGACTATTATAAAATAACCCCCCTTATACATATAATACTTGACGTATTTTTCTTAAATTTACCTAAAATCAAAAGTTATTTCAATTGGCTGGTTGTGAAAGTAAAGCATTCTAATAAAACCACGAGTACGTAGTAAAAAAAATGCTGGAATTTACTGCACAAGAATTACAAAGACTATTGAATTTTACTTTGTTACTATGATTAATTGAAGACATTGTAACGGGATTTTGACATCAGTTAAAATATTGAAAAAATGTACTCTATATTAGAAAATTAAGAAATTTGGACGGAGGCAGATATCTAGAACTGTTGGAAAATCAAGGGGTTCAAGTGTTCGTGCGGTATGCCCTAATGGCATTGAGAATAAGTGGTTTCAAAAAAAATGTTGCTCCTCCACATTTTAGCCAAGCAGTCCGAGACTTCTTAAGTTGTAGGTTTCCAAACCATTGGATTGGGAGAATAGGTGAAATCGAGTGATCACCACAATCTTAGGATATTACACCACTTTTTTCTTTTGGGGGCTTCTAAAAAGTAGAGAATATGCATCAAATCCAGAAACAATAAATGATTTGCAAAATCGCATACTTGAAGGAATCATCAATATCACTAACGATATGCTCAAAATTCCCTTTAAGAACATTTGGGTCATTGCGAAATTGAGGAATGTCGACAATTTGAAAATTTATTATAAAAATTGGGCATGTGTTTCTTTTTTCATTACCTTTAGAATAAGGTGATACTCGACAGGGGTTCCAATTTAAAAATTTTGGTAATATCCCCTAAAAAAGTGAATGAATGTTTTAAACTACCTAAAAATGTAGCTTCTATGGCTCTTTAGTGATCTCCAAATTTTCAGATTTTTTTCTTCACTCGTTAGAAACTTATGGCTCCATCCCGGGACTTTTGAGAAACCCTGTATAACATAAATACTATAGGTTTATTTTTTATATAAAGGATTCACACACTTCAACTTAAATATATTTTACTTGGCACCAAATTAAAATCAAAGTATTCTTAAGGTTAAAAAACCGATTCCAATAAATTTAATGAAATTTCCTGGAGAGCCAAACTAACTTAATAAACTCAATAATGTTCCAGTAAAACTTTTGGAGTGTGGTAAAATAAGTCAGCGCATAGTTTCACACTTACAAATGCACAATTCTTCTAGGTCTGCAATAACGGAATTAGAGGAACTCGAATACCGTAAGTTGTCAGAAATAACATTAAGGTATAGCGAAGATGATATAATAATTTAATATTCAAAGTTAAAAGAATAGTGTATATTATAAGTGTCTTCGTTTGTACTAATAAAAATTGCATTTTCTACTAATAGTTTCAGTTGTTGCGAGTGACCAGAGACTATTTCAAGAAAAAAATGTGTTAATGGAATTTGACAAAACATAATTCTCGGTATTTGCTTAATTTAATATTAGAGATTACGGTCTTAAATGACTTGTGCTAATGTTTTTTCACTTTATTATATTTCCAAAACAATATAACTACAAGAGCCGAAACAAGCGTGATTTAGATACTAATCAGCTTCATGGAAATTAAGTCCCGTGTTTTTCAGTTTCCATAACAAAGCCTTTAGATTAAGCCAGAGATTTGCGTAATTAGATGGTGACCATTTTTGTTGCTGATATGTATCGATTTTTGGTCTACGTCTAATCTTATTAACTATTACTAGGTAATTTAATTAGCTAAGTTGGAACTTATAACTAAATCGGATACATTGATAATTCATGAGTAGTTCTCCATAGATTTATTTTAAATTTTTAATTAATTGCTTTCGAAGTTAAATTAAGTTTTATCAAACTCAATGCTCTAAGAAGGAACCTGGCTATACATGTCTGAAACAATTGTAATTAGTCTGTTATTTATCAAATGTGTTTGAATGGAACCTAAACGGAATTGTTGTACCCTTTTTCTGAATAAAAATTTTGAGGGACGTTCTATTTACAAGGATTTTCATTGCCTCCTTACTCTCATTTGCCCACACTGTAAATTGAAGGGCACACGTCTGGTGCCGGTCTCGAATATCGCATTGTCGTGAGCTATTTTACTCTTTCATGGTCGGAATATGTGAATGATTTGGGAAAAATGCAAATGAAGAGCTGTCAGAGAGGGGCTTTTAACACGCGCTGAAAGTTATGACTCTCTTATTTACATGATAAATGGCTCTTTATTTGAAAGTTGATTTTTTTATTCTTTATTTATTTAGCAATTTCCTAACAGGTGATTTAAACGAATTTGGAGGGATCGAGTAAATTAAAGTTGATTTATGGGTTCAGGAATAAAGTTTTATAAAATGGAATGTTTTCTTTGTTAGATCGGCTTCCGGCGAACAATAGCAGACTATCGGAATCCAATATTACATTGCTATGTAATTTGAGACTCTTATACCACAAATCATGCTAAAATTATTTATGGAGCATTCGATATAAATTGATAATATAAATAGCAAGAGGCGTTTGCAATAGATTTTTTTAAATTAATTAACTGATATAATTTACGCCATGATGTTTCTATTAAGTAAAATATACTATATTTTTGACTAAACAAAATAAATTTCACTCCTAAATCAAAATATAACTTAAAAAGAAAAATTGTGAAGCACCGACTTTGACGTTTTATAACTAGGGAAAGCAATTACATTTTGCTAAGTTAAGCCATCACATGTACGTTGGCAAAAAAAAGATTACCATAAACCTATCCTTTCCGAAAAATATGAGGAATAAAATAATATCAGAAATTGTTTAATCCAATTATTTATTACTTATAAATTTTATTTTATTTCAAATTTCAGGAATGTAGCAGTCATATTAATTTAGAAATGTATTTATTATTTTATCTTTTATTTTTAATGTATATAAAGGTTACTAATTACATTTAAAGTTCACTAATGGATTTCACAGCGCTAATTACAAGACATCGAATATTGAGCAACAAAAGTATTATAAAAAAAATTATATACAACGTAATTCATGAATCATATGCTAGTGCCCTATTTACAATATCTTAAGGCAATAAGGAGTGACGTTTTGAGTGTAGAGTTCTGCAGTAAATAATTATATTTAATAGAATCACTGAAAATAACAATACACTATGTAATCAACAAAAACATTAATTATTAAAGTATTAGTAATAGTTGCTAATATTTATTGAGTTATAAATTTAAGTTAACGTTTCGATATTTTTAATGATTGCCATATTCTTGAATTTTTGAATAAACAGTATTTAAAAAATCAAAACATATATTTACAGTTTCCCATTATCTACAGTTTGGGTTGAAATAGACTGTGTTTCTGAATTTTCGTTAGATTCAAAGTTCACTGTGCTCCCATTTATTTTTACTGAACTTCCTTCTTTTATACGTTTTTCAATTTTCTCTTTCCTGATCTGAAGCTCTATTTCTCTTTTTTCTTTTTCCCGTTTCTTTTCTAATAACTTTTCGGTTATCTGTTGCCTTACTTGTTCTTCTTTTTTTTTATACCATTCTTGAACATGTTGTTTTCTTTCTTCAGGAGAAAAAATTTGTCTAAGAGACTCTGCTGTAAAGGGTAACCTTAATTTATTTTTTATTTTTTGTGGCATTACGAAAATTTTTATATTATCGAATTCAAATAATAAAATTACATTAAAACTGGATTAAGGGTTATTTAAGATGAATTGGATGAATGGTGTGAAATAGTTAAGTTTTGACGTTAAAGTTGACAGATTATGAAGTTTCTAAAAACACTACAAATCTTAGAAACAATTTAAAAGTCATTTATGCCATATGTTTATAGCGGTAGTGTCTTATTTAAAAAAATAGTAATATAGGATTTTTAGTACAAATACCGTTACACGTCAGGAGTGACGTACCTCTTTCGTCATAGTACTGCCAACTAATTAAAATTTCCCTAACTAAGATAAATCATACGAAACATCACGAAAATTCACGAGGACTCATGAACGTAGTCACAGTACTAAAAAACCGAAAAAGTAATCGTAATTATTTTGATAATTTTAGAATTATTTCAATTATATTGTCTTATATACGTCTTATTCTTTATAATATAAAGTTTATAAATCATTATTATATGTTTAGTACTCAAAAAACCATAATTTACATTAAATAATTTTGAAATTTTCTACGCCCATGAGACTCGTATTTATGATGAAGAAATGACATTGTAGCGATTGGCATGCCTTGATGCGACGTTGTCGAGTATTTAGATTGAAATATTTCAACGATTTGTGACGTCCGGCCGTCAACCAGTTGTGTGTTTTCACCACGTTTTCGGTAATTTTATAATATTGTCTTTATTTTTTTGCTTTGCTAGATAGTTAACTTATAAAAAAAACTGTTTTTTTCAAAACAAACATAGTGTGAATAAGCTGATTATTGACGTTTATTTCTACAAACTTCCTACATTCCTCGACAATTTAGACAAGCCGACAACACTGCAGGGTCGTGATCTCATAATTGATATATGACGTGCAACGGGATTTGTATTAAAACTCCTATACTTGCCATTCTAAATACATTGAATGAATGATCGCTTCAATCTATATTTGGACCATTTTGTTCACAATCGACCAAATTCAAATGTCAAAATTTAAATCTCAAAATGAAGTAAATAAGCGTCATTCATCCGCAAATTTTCCACCTAATGATTCTGTATTAGTTTACAGTTTACTTTAAAAGGACTTGTTATTTAATAATTTGCAATAACCACGAACAAAATTCCAGTCATGCCGAAAAGAAGCAAATTAACTAAATTAGATCAACCTTTTAGATTAGAAACTATTAAGGAAGTCTTTACGCCAAAAGAACGAGAAGAAAGGGTAGAGGAATGGTTAAAAAAGAAGGAAGATGAAGTAAACCATAAAATAGTTGAGCAAGAAGTAGCCAAAGTGAAAAATCAACGAAAAATACTAATGAATATCCAAACGAAAAAGGCTGCTCTTGAAACGTATAAACAGACAAAAGAAAAAAAACTAGTACCCCTAAAAAAGAAGAAACAGAAAGGCGGAACTAAAGAAGTCAAAAAGAAAAATGTTAGTAAAGTTTTGTAAAGTTCATATGTATAATTACATCTTTTTTCTTAATTATTTCGTAGATTATTTCATATCAATTATTCGCTATAGTATGCCGTATATAATGTTGAAAATAGAAAAGATTCTCCATTGGGCTCAAATGTGGTATAGAGGATTAACCAAAAAAACTCGAAATCATTACCACATAATCATTTAATGTATAAAAAGAGAAGTACAACTAGTTTCCACTATGGTAAATCATCAGGTCTACAATAAAATAAGTAAAAGTATTATTGTATTTTATTGTATAATTTACCATTGTCGAAACTAGTCGTTCTTCTCTTTTTATACATTAAATGATTATGTGGTAATGATTTCGAGTTTTTTTGGTTAGTATTTAAAATCTTGAGTTTATTAAAAATTGCAATTAATATTTAGTTGCATGCAAATAAAATTAGTAATAAATGAATATATATTTTTATTTTATTATTTTCCACCATTACTAAAATATTCAAATTTGTGCTTTAGAGTTTACTAACTCATATGAAATCGGTTTTTTCATTAAATGTAGATAATAATAATAATTTTCATGATCAACTCCATTGTATTTCTCCATTTTGCAATCGAGATACGACCATTTCTTTTTATTTCAACACGATCTCTCCATAGTCAATGGTGATCCAAGAAGAAATATTCTTAAGTAGTCTAGAATCCAAAGTCGTACTAATATTTTTAAAAGAGTTAAATAAGAAATAAACATAAAATATATACAGAGTGGACCCAAAGTTTGGAAACGGCCAATTATCTCGTAAATTGCAATGTTGCTAGATTTGCCGTTTCTCTGATATTATTATTCATTTTGGTTTTTAAATAGATCAGTCATTTTTGGAATGTTCTTTTTAATATGAGTTCAACCATATGTAATACTTATGATTTTATGTAGTTTAAAAGATCTTAAATAAATAAAACAGAAGTGTGGCAACGGCTCGTTGTGACAATAATTTTTTAATACAAACTATTTTCAACTACATTAAAACGTAACACAACATTTTTAAAAGTTGATAGTAACCAAATCGATGGTAAAATGCGTCTACCACATTTCTCGTACAAATTATAGACTTGCATAAGCTAAATTCCTCACACCCTGTAGAGTAAATAACTGTACTTGTCAAAGTTCCCATTCAAATGTCATCAATTTTATCATATTAAAATCTTTTTGTGGAAAATTTTAACTTTTAGACTTAAAATTAAATTCTAGCAATGCCCAAAACGAAAAAAGTAAAATATCCAATTAGACCTCGACATGGCGAACACATTGACCTTTTAGCACCAGAAGAAAAAGATGAAAAAGTCAAGGAATGGTTCAAAAGAAAGGAGGAACAAGTTAAGAAGGCCTTCCTTGAAAAGAAACTTTTAGCAAAAAAGAAAGCATTAGAAACAGAAATAAAGAAAAATAAGAAACGAACAGCTCGCGAGAGATCCAGAATGAGGAGAGAAAAAATGTTCGAAAGGCTTAGAAGAAAACCAAGAAAACGCAAATTAGCATTATAGAATTGTAAAAAAATAAAGTGCGTTGAAATTTCTTAGTTTTTCTACTTCTACTTTAAATACTTCTTATATTTAAATTTAAAACTGCTAAAGGATACATAAACATATTATTATATTATATATAAATAAACTAATGACAAAATCAACAGACACAATAATAAGTATCAAATAAAACAAAAATTATAGAACAAACTCTAAAATTTATCTCTAAAATTGAACTAAAAATGGTAATACCAATCCTATTAAAATAAAATTACTAATGTCAAAAATTGACATTTTTATTCCATCTTTCATTTCTTGTCACCTCATATATCATATTTATCATATTCATAAAATTCATTAAAAAATAGTCAGTTAAATTTATTCAAGTACCTTAACAGTTTTCCAATATGGATCAGCTTATGGATATAGGTGGTTTTGACTTTGGACTGACAGATGAGGCTCCGGTGAAAAAGAAAAAGCGAAGGAAGCGCCGTGGAAAACGATATCCTGTACGTCCTCGTCGACCCATAGACATTTTTAATCTAACACCTGCTCAAAGATACGAAAGAGTAAAGGAATGGTACATACTCAAAGAAAAACAAGCTAGGACAATGTTTGTTGAAGAAGAACTTGAAGAAAAGAATAAAGACCTAGAAAGAGATGTGAAGTTGAAGGAACAAAGAGAATCTTTCTTAAAAGAGCGGGAGAAACGGATGAAAGAACTAGCGAAAATGAGAAGGAAATTCAAGTTTAAAAAACTTAAATGGGAGACTGATGAGAAAAAGAAGAAGAAAGATAAATTGAATAAAAACATGAATTCCAAGAACAATAAAAAGAATGCAGCGGCTGGCGGCAAGAACAAAAAAGGTGGAAAAGGAGGAAAAGGAGGAGGGGTATAACAAACAAATATATTTATATGGATTTTTTTTATATTTATGTTTTTTATAGCAAAATCTCGGAGCACCAACTAAAAAGAAACTAGGTCGCAAATTTTCAAGTTGTTGGTAAACCAATCAAAAAAATCTAAGATTTGTAATAGAAAAGAGCTAACGTTTGAACCTAACTGCATTTCTAAAGAATGGTAAGGATCACAATGATTCAAAGAATAATATTTATTCAAATAAAAGATATTTCCCAATTAATCTAACCTTAACGTAATTCATCTATACGAGTTACTTATGTCGCTAATACATTTTGTTTTCAGGTTAAAAAACCGTTTCATACAGATGTGTCGAGCTTAAATGAATCTTGAGAGAACGTACATGCTTGTTAAGGTTTTTGAATAAATTACTGACTTAAATACGTTCTTTCACTTAATTTTAAAAAAAAGCAAGTTACTATTTAAACAATTGACCGACTTTAGTCATATACTTAATTTTAAAAATCCTAAAAAAATATTTGTTTACTCAAGCCTAGAAATATTATTACATATCAATGAAGGCTGAGGACAACCCTACATAAATAGACACATGAATATTAAAAAAATAAATGATTATCGATTTTGTTTTTGAACATATTAATGGATGATGCACTGACTATGTCCTGATTTTAGTCGTTCCAGAAATTAAACATTCGATTAGTGATAAACGTTTGTCTTGTGCACACTTTTTTCCTTTTTTAATTTAAGTTCATGCTCTCGAAGACGGGAATTGGTGTTTGGGATAAACATATCACTGAGGTTGCAATCATTGAATTTAAATATTCGAAAGGTGAGATTTAAGACACCTCGTAGGCGGCGGTCAACAAAGCACAGTCATTAAGCCATCTGTATTCTCTCGGAATCTGCTGAACGCGTAACACCAAAAGACAGTCCAGTAGCCCGACGCTGCATATTTTTTGATCAGGAATGAGGGGATATATTTGTGAAATATTTCCGTAGGAAATAAAACAGAGAATTTACGCGTTTACAGGTTTTTAAGATATGTTCGGACCATATTTTTTTTCAAAGCGCAAAATGACACATTTATCAACATTTAATGGAAGCAACCAGTCTTAACATCAATCACTAATAGAGTCCATGTCAGCTTGTAAAGCATTATATTCTACTAAGGGATTACCGTAAATTTTGGTATCATCAGCATAAAAAGCTTTTTTGCATTCTTCCATTGAATTTTCTATTGGATAAGTAATTTTGAATCCATAGAAATAATTTCCCACGAATACCATATGACTCTAAATATATTAGATATATTATATCCGTAGGTAATTTATGGTCAAGGGAAAGAGATAAGTACAGTACAGAAGATTTGTAGTTGTGGATCTTCTTTAACAAATTTATGTTTTTCGCATGGTATCACTTGATGTTTTGTAAGAAAGTCAGACATTACATCAGCAATAATACCTTATGATCTTAGTTAGGACCGAGAGCAAGTACAGTAATTAGCTGAGTTTATTTTGTCACATTTTTGTAAATTGCGATCACGGAAGGTACTTTCCACGTGTCTGAAACTGACGACATTTCGAATGATTGGCTCATAATGGTGCAAAGCGAAGTACAAAGTATGTCTGCAAACTTTTTCAGGAAAAATGTGTTTAATAAATCGATACCAGGCGATGAATTTGAGACTAAGCAGTTTTTCTTTGACTTTCTCAACGTGGAATCTAACATCTGAGAGAAGGTCTTGAATGTGAGTTATTATTTCTGGTAAAGGGGTGTTGAGTGGTTCATTTGTGAAGACAAATGAAAATGTATTCGCTAAAGTTTCAGCCGTATCAAGATCAGCGGATTAAATAGAGCCATCAAGTTGTCGCAAGCCAGAAACACCATAGAGTACAAAGTGCAGCGCACGTGTTTGTATAACTTTTTTACCCGAATTGGCAATAGTCTCTTCATATTCCTGTCTGGCGTTTTTAAATGGAGGTTTTCAATAAGTTTGAGAAAATTCGATGTGCTGTAAAGTCTTGTCTGTTGTTTGAGAGCTTGTATTTTCTCCAAAGTTTACGTTTGTGATTGATAAGTGACATGATATCACCTTTTATCCAATGCTTCAAAGCGTTTTTTATAAAAGTTTTTGTGAAAGAGTTTTTGCTGATTACGCCCTTTATAATTTATAGAAAAACATTCCACAAAACATTTACGTTTTCTAAAGGATGTAAAACTGCATCAAGTTACTTTTCCTCAAATCAGATTCAATACAGTTGTAGTTAACCACCCTATATTCCTCATAGTTTCGACCATTGTTGTCAGACTGTGCTTGAATTTAGGCCATTAACATTATATGATCAGATGATCGAGTGGAGGGAAATATTGGGGGTCATTTATAAGTTTTGTAAAAATTAAATCTAGAGTTGATGGTTGATTATTAGAACGGTATCTTGTGGACTTATTTATTAAGTAAAATAAGTTAGTATCAACGAATAATCGTGCAAAGGTGTTATAAATTGTAGCAGAATCTGTGATAGAACTAATAGGCCAAAAAAGGTCGGGAAAATTGAAATCGCCCATAACTAATATTTTGAACGTTTGAGAAAGTATCGAGATTTTCAATTAGAAGATTTGTAGAGGCATACTGCAGTCACCGGGTCTGTAAATGTAAGCCAGATTTATAACGAAAGGAAATTTATCACTAAGATGTCTATAAATAATTGAGTTATTGTAACTAAAAGTGTTGTTAAACTTGCAGCTCAGAGCTCAGTCAAAACGAGCAGCAATAGTAGAAAAGGGTAATGTGTGATAGAAAGAGCTTTCAAATGTAGGAAAACTAAAAAAGATAATGTATTTCCGGCAAGGAACTGACGCTACTATGGTTGATGTTATTTGGATGCAATTAAATGCTACTACCAACATTAAAAATACCTCATATTCATATTGTTACGGTAAATATTAAATTATGTAATCAAGTTATCAACGAAAAAATGGCAAAATTGCCATAATACAAATAATCATATTGACACTCGTCATTTTCACAAAATCTCAAAATTCAAGTAAAATTTTAAGTAACTTTTATTTCGGAAACAATTCAAAATTCCAGTAATGCGTAAAAAAATAATTACCAAAAGAAACACACAAAAACATAAGAAACGTAACAGTAAAGATGCCGAAGATAATACAAATAAAATACAAGAATGGTTAATAGAGAAGGAGAAGGAAGCCAAAAAACAAGAAAAATTACGTATAATGAGAGATATTGAAAGACAAGAACGAATTAAATTGCAGGAAGAAGCATTTGCGAAACGAAAAGTGTTATGGGAAAAACTGAGGCTAAAGTTACTAGATATTAGAAAACGAATCGAACATGAGTGGAAGCATCCGGTAGTAGTTAATAATTTAACATGTTACTAATTGTTTTGATTAGTTTAGTATGTTTCTTATTAGCCTGAAGTAAACTGTCAATAATTTTCTAGTTTTTATTATTTCATAGATAATTTTAATTGGAATGCCTAATTCTTTAATTTATTTACATAGGCAACCTTTGTTCTAAAAATAGAGTAATATTTCGTATGTAGCTGACAATAAATAGTCTATACCAGAGCTATACATTAAATGCCACCTAAATCAAAGTAATTCCCGAACAGCTTTCATAAATTTATATCGTTTTGATGTCCAAGAGCAATCCTTTAAATCTGAACTATATAAAAACAAAAACGGTTAAGACGAAAAGCATAATTGATGTCGTTTCGAGTCTGCTCACGTGCCAAATCCTTGCGAATTCGATCTAGGAATATGTACTAAAATGTAATTTATTGGCGTATGAAGTGAATTTAAAACTGTAACGATAATTTAATGGGGATTTAGAATAAAACCCTGATAAGAAAATACAAACTGTTTACTGTTTATACTTTAGCAAAACAAAATATTTTGGAATCATTTGTGGAGATTTTTTTTTTAATTATGATACTCTACTTATCCCTCGTACATTTTTGTTTATATATGAATAAATAAAAATTTTACACTTACCTAAAAACGAATATTTTATTTTTATCCCCTCAGCTGTAAAGAGTTAACATGGAATTACTACAATCCATTTTATAATAATATATTATTTAATTATGATGTATCAATTTATTAGGGAGAGCATTAATAATGAAACTGTTTTGTTTTGAAGCATTAAATATTCATTAATATTTACATTTCCGTTGTTCTGGCTAGAAAAACCATACCGAAAAGTAAAAATTAAATTGCAGAATAATGGATATTAATATACTACATGAAACAACAAGCAATAATAGAGTACCTAATCATAATCAACATACATAATTTAAATTATTCTGGCAATTTCATGATTTAAGTTTTATATAATTTGAATTTTATTTTTATACTACTTTTTAATCAGGGGTTCTTTTCAACAGATTTCAATAATTAAAAAAAAAACTACTTGCCAAAGATTTTTTTGTAAAGAAGTAAATTGTCCTCTGAAACACAGACGATAATCTCAAAAGAAATGCAGAAAATTCTGTTCCTCCTATCAGAAATGATAATATGGTACAAGTTAATATTATTTAGTCGAATATATTATAACATAACGAAATTTATATCACATTTGATTAAATTATAGAAAATATGTAAATATTCTTCAGATTTAAGAAATTGATAATGATTGAAGGAAAAGATAAAATCTACAATCTGTAGTCTAGGCCACAAGGGCTCACCAAATGTAAACTTTGTTTTAACTATTCAGTTCTGTGAGGTAGGTTCAGGTATTAGAATCTCTTCCTATTGCGTTTATTGCGATATCATTTGGATGTATTTTTAGCTTTTTCTGATAGCTGGTGCCGACTTCGGATTTCATTTGCTTCTGATTTTGAGGTCATTAGGGATGATCTGGTTGGGTTTGTGATAATCCGTAAGCCTAGCCTTGTAGAGACAACGATTGTTGTCAAGTGAATGTTGGGTGTGTATCCAAGTAGCCAGTACATATTTCTTGGTTTAAGACCCAGTTGTTCTCTTTTAGTCTATATATGTTTATTTTCCATTTTGTTACACATGATTGAATGTGGCCTAAGGATAATTGAAGGTATAGTGAGTAACTGGTTTCTTAGCATGGCTGTATCATTAGCAGAAGTCCCAATCAGGGTATTTGTTATTGTGAGTATATCGGCAGTCTAACTGGAGAGTAAAGTGTTTGCTTTTTGGTGTTTAATAAAGAAATGTCTTATGATAAGTAAAATTTTAATAACATGTAGTAATTGTGTGATAGTGTGGTTTTTATTTCAGATAGAAATCCTTCGTGTGATACCTTGTCAAATGCCGATTTTGGTAACTACTCGATGAACGTTTTTGATGGTGGGATATTTGAAATGAATCCCAAATTGTTGGTCGCGAATTAAGTTGTTTCTAGCTAACAGTGAGTCCATGGTAACAGTATTTTCAACACCATAGAGAGGAAAGCAATTAGTCCATACGACAACGCTTCTTTTGGGGGCTTGCCACCTTTATCTGTTAATGACTGTGAGCTCTGCCATCTTTCACTGGTACAGTAAACAAAATGTATGTAGTGAGTTTGAGGCAATTAGATGATAATTAGTTTAGTATGTTGCCAGCGATTAGATCATAATCCGCGCATTCTTAAGATTTAGGACGATGTAACTTCCCTCAGTTTGAATTTAGGAATTGACAAACTCATCTGAACTGTGTAAAATTGTGTAATTATCTTTTGCTATAGTTGTTTTAAAAAAGTGTTCGGTGAACTCGTTAGATTTATCATGGTACTCATCTGTGTAAAGAGGGTTTTTAGTATCTGTTTCAGTTTGATGGTTGGAACGTCATTGTTTGTTGTGGAAGTTGAGATTTGTTAGGAGTAACTTTAAGTTGGGTTAGTTCTGGATTAATTACTGACTAATCTATAATACTTGTTTATTTTTATCTAAGTTTCGGTAATGATTTTTCTTGCACCTGTACACCTGTAGTTGGCTGGCTGATTTTCTTCGCACAGCATACACTGTACGAAATTTTCCATGAAAACTTGTCGATTTTATAATTGCCAATACACTTAACCAACCGCGCATTATGATACAAAATATTTTTGTAAGATCTAACGCTGACAGTTGATGTACTAGAGTAATTTTTAGTGGTTCAAACTTCACCCTATAATTTAAAAGTATTTTTTGTTGTCCTTAGCTTTAGATTTATATAGAATAATGGTGTAGCGATTTTTTTTAACCTTTCTGTCGAATATTACTGATTACTACTTTTTGGCAAATTTTTTGTTTTTAATAATAATAATAATAATAAATGTATTGTTCGTTCGTATATGCATGAACAAGAGGATGAGTGGCTGCTATCTACATATCTTGTAAAACGAAATTATATACAACAAGAAAAAAACAAAACAAATGTATTTTCTACTTAATAACTAAAATTTATTATACCAATCAAATACCAAATATTAGGTTAGGTAAGTATATTCGTTTGTTATCGTTTTAGCTGAGTTGTTTTTGATAATTTCTTTATTTTGATTTGGACTTTCATTCTTTTGTTCTGAAAATTTATGGAAAGTTTAAACAATAGTCAGCCAATTAGGCGTATTAGTTTTTTGTGTTGAATAAAACTAGGATATTGTGTCCATTGTGTAATTGGTCATTTTTAAAAAATTGTCTGTAAGATTAGTGATGCAGACATATAAATATTTTGTTGAGGCACTTGGAGATTACAACATTTTATCTATTAGTGTATGGAATACCGATAATTTGAATCTTTACGAAACAACAAACTTTTTCTTAAAACACAGCAGGATTTGACATAATAAGTTGTAGATCAACGTTCATTTTTCAAAAGTATTACAACAATTGGGGCATAACCTAGCTTGAAAAAGGAACTATTTATCTTGTCAGTTCTGGTAAGTTTGTAAAACTTTTAAGTATCTAGATATACTCATATAATAACATGACATTTAGTAACAATTTGGTTAAGAATAATAACATAAACTTAATTGCAGTAAATTGAAAATTTAGATTAGTTGATTGTAATAGTTTGAATATTAATCATTAAATAAAAATATGCAAGGGCCCAGCTCTATAGTGGATACGCCTGTGATACGATAACTATAGTCAAGCAGCGTCCAGCGCGGTTAATAGTTGGATGGGTGACCACCAGTGAACGCCGTACAGTTTACAGTGACTAGTAGCATATCATAGCTCGCAGGCACTATACCAATGAGCACGAGGTATAGTGGAGATATGCCCTCTTTCGGAGGAGACGTTAAACTGTCGGTCCCGAGTACATGGATGAATACCTGAGGATTCGGCAAAATGTCCGGTTAGGGGTGGCGTCCTCCCGGCGTCGGTGATCAGCCCTAGTCGCAGAAATAGGACGAGGTTAAATAAAAATAAATAAAATTAAAAATAGGCATTTGTGATTTTTTTTTTATTTGATTTAATATATCTAACTTATCCCCAGATTTATTTATATTTGTTTTTGTTTTAGATTTTTTTAATATTATTTTAAATTTGATTTTAATAAAAAAAAAACTCGGTAATACTTTTTCAACTACCTATCTATTAAAGAAATTAATTTTTTCTACATTTACAATATATATCCTTTACATTTAGTGTCTGGATAAGATATGGTTTATCCGTTTTCATCGGACACTCTTAGCCATTATTTTAAGCTGCTGCCAGATCCTAGGAAATCCAACGCTAAAAGTTGACCTCATAATGAACATTCGGGTTGCTGGTATTCACTGTGGTTCACAATAGACTAGACGGAGTCATATACATTGGCTTTCGGCCCTGTGGAGCTTAACCAGCCCCGTCTGACCGCAGGGTGTCGGACTTGCACCTACTTTTTGTTTTTGTTGATATATAAACTGCAGCCTAAAGTTTAGAAGATACTACAGATAAATCTTTGCGAGGATTAAAAACGCGGTGGTAAATGAACGGAGATATACGCATATTTTTGTAGGAGATAATTACATTTAATTTAATTAAAAGGAACAAGATTAGAAAAAATCGCGAAAAGTAGGACTAGAAATAAATGCCCAAAAAAAACGAGATCCATGGTATTAAGAAGCAGTAATGAAAAAAAGCTGATTCCGATGTAATAATCAAAAACTACTCAAGGGACAAATAATACAATTTTAAGATCTACGGCAGCTTTATTTATCTCTTAGATAATGTAAATAACAGAAATGAGAAATGCTTGGAGATCAATGGAAGAATAAATAAAGGAAATAAACGATTCGGGGTGTTATGTAAGTAAGGTTTTAATATTGAAAGCATAAGCATAAGAAAGACTTTATTGCTACAAGGCTACGTTTTATGGAAGCAGAATGCGGAACCTAAATAAAGCAGAAAGTATGAAACTTTAGATATGCTGGGACATACGTATGGAGGTAAAAGAACAGAACATGGATGGTTTTGAAAAACAAATAACGAAATAATTGATCCATATTAAAAATCTTAAATACTTACAGAGATAAGAATACGTAGATTAATATGGGTAGGACATGTTGAAAAATTACAACAGAGAATAGTTACAAAGAAAGTAATAAGAGGAACAATAGTAGGGAAGAAAGAAAAAAGAAGACCAAGAAAGAAATACTTAACTTGAGTGTAGAACTATTAAAAACTATGGTAGTTAATAAATGTAAAAGTCGGTGAATAATAAATTAATTTTATATTTATTTAAAACCACAGTCAAATATCTAAAAAGACAATATTTATAATCATAAATAACAACCCGTTTCAGTTGTGTTAAAAGATAATGAGAGGCGAAATATTCCTAACGTCTGGAAATACAGTTCTACGAGCCAGGCATAATCGCTTGTCTAACTTGAGTGAACTATTAGAGAGTAAAATAAATCTGCCAACATACCTTTCTAGACTGACTGAGATTGAGCGAAGGTCATAAATAAAGGATTGTTACAAACTGCAGCAATTTGGCGGAAGACAAGCATTGACAGCGGTTGACCTACGAATTCGACGAGTTCGGGGTCCAAGCTCTACGGTGACAACCATTCCCATGAATACTGATGCTACTCCGCTTCCACTCAGGCCCTCATCATGTTGCCAACCTTTCAACCGCGACCCATATCACAGTCGATTTGTATCTTTCCATTTCCACTGAAGCCGACACCGACGTCTCAAAGGTTTACCTGCGAATATTCAAAAATTAAACAAAATGTTTTCAACGGTCCGTTTATCCTTTAGGTTCATTCAATATTACCAAAAAAACTTGTTACTCTTCTGAAGACTTTTGGACCCTTAGCCAATTTTTTTTCAATACACGTACTTTTTAAATCATCATTCTCATTGTACGAGAATTGTAAAACTTTATAATCACTATAGTTACTACATTTTACCTTTATTTTATTTTCAATTTGCTATTCATTAAGAATCTTACAAAACTGAAATCAAAGTGGACAGTATGTTTAAACTCAATTTTCCTGAAAGTAAACATATGAGTGGGATCAAATATATTAGTAATAGGTTTATTAGAAATTTCAATAAAGACAAATATTTTAATCTTATTTATTTCAGCTAAATTGGATTGGTAATCAATGGTAATTTATTTGTTTTAAAATTAAAATTCTTAAATATTTTTTTCGTAATATATTACATTAAGTTGAGTTGGAAATTCATTCACTCCATAATGGTAGCGCAATACGTAAAACACGGAATTAATAAGAGTCTAAATATAACAATATTAAAAAAAAATTTTTTATGTTTATGAAGATAAATAAGTAGTAATAATTTAAAAATATTTTTAAATAATTAGATTATTTCAAAAATGGCTTTCATAGTAAAGTTATGTATTCTTTAATTGGAATGCCCCATATTTTATTAAATTTTTGAAATCTATGATGAGATGTATATATAC
Source organism: Hermaeophaga mercurialis (assembly GCA_951812935.1). Classification (NCBI taxonomy): domain Eukaryota; kingdom Metazoa; phylum Arthropoda; class Insecta; order Coleoptera; family Chrysomelidae; genus Hermaeophaga; species Hermaeophaga mercurialis. Next base: position 22,350,916 of record OX638358.1, on the reverse strand, counting down.
ATGATTTTTCTCTATCTTCCATGGATCATACAAATACAAAATATAAAAAATATATTATCAATTTTAACGTACCTTTAGTAAATCCTTTCTCCAAATCTAAGCCCCAAATTTCGTATCTTACTGCGTGTATCACTTTGTGTATGTATGTAAATAGCTTATTAGCAAGTGCAGTAGTTATTAAATAATACTAGAATTATGTCTATATTGAAATTATCTTTTAATTAAAAAAAAGTGTGTCTTTGTACTTATAAAGAACTATGAGATAACTATGCCGCAATGCAAATTAATTTTATAAATTATGTGCATTTCATAAATCGTAAGTTACAAATCGCATATATTTCATTACTATTAAATTGTTATTATTTTTATTAGATTTTAAACTAGTTAAATAAGAAATAATCGTTAAGTCTCTTTTGCTTCTCCATTTTCTTTATTTATCACATCTTTTACATTTTTGAGTGTCGGACTCGTTAAATCACAATAACACTAAAATATTTTTAATTTTATTAGTCACTATGTAGTCAGCATTAAGTTATATAAAATTATTAAATTAAAAATAGCAATTTTTTGAACCACCTTGTATTAATATGTTTGTTTTAACTAAAGTGAATTTAAAATTACTGTCGAATATAATTTATGGTGAATTTTTTATAAATGAAAAATTACATTCGTAACATAGTACATATACTGATTTTCCAGTTAATTTTTTGTGTCACTATAATATTTTGAAATCATGGTGCAATGAGATACACATTTGAAAAAGGTCGCCTGCGGGTCTAAAATGTATAATGAAATTGTCACTTACGTCCATTGTAGAAGTAGCAAGGATAAAAAATATACAATAATTTTATAAAAAAAATATACACAAACAAAATCAATTTATTACTGATAAGGCTGTTGAGCACCCTTCACCTTAACTCTTTTACTAATAAATCGATTACAAGAAATCTCTTCTAGGCATTAAATCAGCCGCTATCCAATAAATCACATGTTGTTTTTTCTAGTAATCCTAAATAATCTTCTTCAAACAGTGACAAGGAAAAATATCCTGGAAAACCAGTACCGATAAATCCAAGAGAAACAGGTTTCCAAACTTAAATTAGTTTCTAGTTCCGGTCTGCCGGGATATCCAGGTAGAATTTGGCATTCAATTGGAATGTATTGAATTCAAAAACTATACAGTTGTAGGCATACTGCAGATGTATACTAAGTTCACGTGCATAGCAAACTAGTAAAGTTTTTCCAAGAATTTATGCGGATCCCTTGTTTTATCTGGAATTTGTACCCAAGAAACGTAATCCGGTTGCTGCATGTTTTTCTGAAATAATTTGTGAACAGTTTGTATTTTCTTAGAGTGCCTGGCTGTAAAATATGTTTTAAAAATCAAAAACTGACTTTTAAGACCTGCTCATACAACTTAGCAACATAAATTTTAAAATTTATAAGAAGAAAAAGCCAGAGATAATTAATTGACGCTGTTTAAAATTTTATAGTCTGGAAAGTTTTCTCATCGGAGACGAAGATATCAATTTGGTTCTGGTTTAGAGATGCGACTCTCTATAGTCATTAGACTACACGGTTAAACATCCGTTAGTCTTATATTTATAATAAGAGTCGAAACCAAGTAGATAATATATGCAACTTATAAAAAGTATTATCAAAGTAGTGCAATTTAGATATTATATTTACTCAAAATTAAGTGAATTTTAAACATAAAAATTGATGTTTTTAAACAAAATGACCCAACTTCCAATCTACTAAAGTATTCGTAACACCGCAAATTTCCGAAAAAAAAACTTTTACTTTACATATAAAAAGGAAAGAAAGCTTTTTCCAATTCACTTCTCCGTTAATTCATCTCTTTCATAAAAAGCCAAAAAGAATATCTTGGAGCTTACCAACGTTCGTTCATGCCATTTGCCAAATTGCGTAATTATAGAAACACTGAATATATCCTCCATTTATCTCGCTTTATAATCAGGCATGCGTTATCGTAAAGAAATAAAACAAATCAGCTATACAGCATTCATCAAATATAAGGACGTGACAGGTATATGCATATAATTTTAGTTTTGTTTTTTCATTGCTGAATCACAGATTCGCCGTATCTAAGCTACATAATCAGAACTTGTTTACAACATTTTCAACGAAGCAACAACTTGCTAATTAAAATAGCCTCAAAATTTCTTTAATGCTGTTTTGGTAAAAACTGTTAAAAGTTATATAAAATAAAAGACCAACACTTATAAATTATCGTATTTTCTGAAGGACAGTGAAAATCTATTAAAAAGAGCTATTTCTGCAACTATATGTCATATCTACCAATTGTAACACTATCCACAACTGAATTTATAGAAGTCTGAAACCTCATCACATTTTAACTATACAGGGTGAGTGAGTCATACCTATTGGGCGATAACTATAGTTAAGCAGCGTCCAGCGCGGTTAGTAGTGGATGGGTGACCACCAGCGAATACCGTTGTAATATGCCCGTACAGCCTCCAGCGACTAGAAACATTTCATAGCTCGCAGGCACTATACCAATGAGCACGAGGTATAGTGGAGATATGCCGTCTTTCGGAGGAAACGTTAAACTGTCAGTCCATGGATGTTAGACTCGTAAAGATCTATGGGTACCATGCTCCCGGCGTCGGTGATCCGCCCTGGTAGCACAAATAGACCGACGTTAAATAAAAAAAAGATTTTGGATGTCAAACCGGGAATGCACTTAATAATCCGCGTGTATCCAAGTTTCATTAATATGTCCTACACAATTTTTGCCATCCTGTTTAGTAATTTGTCATATTCTCTGTTTTGTACAAATCACTATCTAAATGAGTAGGTTAGGTTAGGTTAGGTTTATTCAAATTTCCTTGGTGTACTGGTGTTGGAATATTCCTACTATTAATTCAAATCAAATGGACAACTTCTTTTTAGCTCATTGTTACAAACTTGTAAGTATCAACTATGCAAAATGTGCCCATGTCTGTTGAAAAATTGAACCTTTCAACCTACCTGAGAATATCTCATTTGCTTAGACTTGATAATCGTTGATTTGTTTATTGACTGTTTAAATTTTGATAATTTGAATTATAATAGTAATAATAATAATAATAATAATAATAATAATAATAATAATAATAATAATAATAATAATAATAATAATGGGGTATGCCTATGTCCAAATTGAATTTCTTAATTTTTCTGAATTTTCATTAACTTTAATTTTATTAACTGTTCCGATACACACCAGATTTATTTTAGTTAAAAAGTTTATATTACCATTTATTTTTATTTATTTTGTTTTTCTGCCCCGCTATTTTACGGCGTTAGCTAGGGCCTCCTTATTTAAAGGGCTAAGTATTCTTCGATCCTAGGATCGTTCCTCTTTATATTTAATTTGTTTACATTTAATTTTGATTGTATAATTCCTCGTATTTAAACATAATTTGCATTCTTTCCATGAAGTTACTTGAGTTTTTTAGTTCGTCTCTCATGAGCTTTAGTAAGTTTAACATTTTGTCCAGGTTGACTATCTGGTTAATTTCATTTAGTGTATTATAGATTTCTTTCATTTTATTTTGGTTATTTTTATTTTGGTTTTGTTGATTATCAGTTTGGTTTTGTAGGTATCCGGATTGGTTTCTATTTTGAGTAATTTGGCTATATGTCATATTGCTTTTTACGGTGTTACTTATGAATTTATTCGTGGTATTATTGTTAGGTTTTTGTTTCTATTTCTTGCGATTTGTTCGATATATTTGACGTATTTTTCACATACCTTGCTGTTAGCGGTATGGTCTCCGCCACAGTTACAGCACTTGGCCTTACTGGTTTCGATTTTAATTAATTTGCATGTTCTAGTTTCATGGTTCTCAACACATTTTACGCATTTTGGTTCTAAATTACAGTTGATTTGTGAATGCCTAAAGTTCTGGCAATTGAAACATTGGGTCACATTATTACGTCGAATGTATGATTCCCATTTAATTTGTATGTAATCTAATTCTTTAATTTCGTATAATTTCTTTATTTCCTCATTTCTGTTGACAGTAACTAGATAACTACAACTTTCATTTTCTATGTTTTTTCCCCCCAACGGGACTATATTGCTAATTTTTAGTTTTGATTTTGTTTCCAGTTGTTTTTTGGTAAGATCTAAGTCTAAGTTCGGTGCTGCTTTAAGCACCGTTCTTTTTGTCTGTCAGTCTTGTCAGTATACGTGTAGTATTTGACGTTTTTGTTTTTTAAATGTTCAAGTAATTTTCCACGTAATTCTTTATTGCCCGTATAGATTTTAGTATTTTGTCTATTAAACTGTACCGTAAAATGGTTAGATTTTATGGTATTTCTCACCTGCTCGATGAAATATCTATGGCTCTCCACTTTTCCCTCGCAAACCACTGGTGGTGTCTTTGGTTTCAATGTATTTTCTTCCTTTTTCTCCGTTTCCTCATCGGTGTCGACTTCACTTAACGTTTCGAATTTGTTGCTCACTTTGATTCTTTCGTCAAATATTTTTACTTTAGTTTTCTTTGCTTTCTTTGTGGTTTGCCAAACTTCCTCTTTTTGTTCTTCAACGTCTGATGCTTCCGTTTCACACAACATTTCTTCATTACATAGTTCTTCCTTACCATTTGATTCTTTGACTGTTTTCGTTTCATTCTCCATTTCTTCACTCCATTTTATCGCCTTGCTTTTTTCCCTTTTCCTTATTGCTCTTTCTTTTTCTTGCCTTATTTCTTCCTCGACCTCAGCCATTGCTGCAAAGGTCTCAGGGTATTTCCCAGTCCTTTCCCTGTGGTCTTCTATTTTCTTTTCAAACTTCTTTGCAACTTCTGGGTCCTTTGCCTTTTCCCTGATTTCAGCAGGTTTCACTATATCATAATATATATTGGAGGCATTTTCTTACTCATTTCTACGATATCACTCAAATAATATTCCTACCTAATTCTGCTTCGTGGTCTTCCTTCATTTTCCGATTCGCTCTCCATTTTCTTCATTTTGCCTTTTCGCTTGCCCTGAGGACCTCCAATTGGCTCCATATTCGTGCACAAACTACCGAAAAAAATTACTGATTTTCCCCGTAAATTGGTTTTTAGTTCAATTGTTTTTATCCCCAAAAATTATTCACATAGACTTAGTCTAAGACCGGAGAGTAATTTTAATTGATTTAGTTTACATAGTTATGTGTTATGTGTTTTAATTTTTTGGTTATTTATAATTATTTTCAATGTTTTTTATAAAAAATATAAAAATTCCGTTCAAAGACGCTTAGCAACAATGTTAACCTTAATTAGTTATTTCTTTCATGTACAAGGTGGTCCAAAATTGTTGAGCAATACTTTTAGTGGTGAGAGTTTACCTAAAAACAAAAGTACCTTTTTATATACACTTTATTCGAAAGGTCAATAATAATAAGGGAGATTCAGGTCTCTCAAGTTGTATAAAAAAAATATTTTTTAAATATCTTAAAATTTGCATAAAGACACTTTATTTTATATTATTAGTCATTTCATCCCTTCTGATTAAGGAGTAGTGTTTGGCGGTAATTACCACTGATTACGTAATGTTTTTATTGTATTAACAAAAAAATTTGGTAAGTTTCCATAAATAGCACCGTTTTTGAGTCATTTAAACTTAATAAGTAGACGTGCAATTTCGAAATAATAACAAAAAAGTGTTTATAAGGCAAGTATGTTTTGGTTTGGTTCAATCCTCATATTTTGGTTCAAATAGTTATGACTCATCCTGTATCATAAAGAACTATTGAGATAGAAGTCCTGAATTTTATTTTCTATTCCTTTTCTGTGCCTCAAATAAATATACGGAATAGGATTTATTTAATATTTTTTACTAAACACATTTTTTATTGAATAATCAGACTAAAATATATCATAAAAATTACTCTTAAATTTTCCTTCAAGTGTTATTATACTATCTTTGTGTTGTTGGTGTTAGTCAATTCTAATTTAAAGCGTGTTATGCTAACAGTATACGCTTTCATTTGCACATATTTGGTCGTAAATCGAATGAATGCCCTTAATTTATAATCAACGCGAATGTTTGAAAAGAAAATTAACAGCTTTTTGAAATAACATAACTATACGTACTCGATGCCATATTGAGATTTTCGCAATTACAAGACAATGGGATACTGATAAGCTGGATGAATTTACAGTGAAAACATATCGAGTTGATTAAATAAAAAATATGTATGTAACTGATCTACTTATTGGTATATATCCAGTTGGTTTAAACGAATAAAGAGCTCCAAGGTATAGACAAAATAAAATTTTAAATATGTTTTTTATCTCGATGGAATTTCATTTCAGAGAGAAATTAGAATACTGTTAAAGAGTACGAATAAATGCCTTATTTTTAATGCTGTAGATAAAGATTAAACCAATTAAATTTATATAAAAATATCCTAATTTTAACTTTAATTGCGTTCAAAATGACTTTGTAAATCAGATTTTAAAATATTTTTAAAATAGTGTTACTAAATTATATTCTTATACAGGGTAGACACTTCACCAGTGTTCCATATTGGGATCATGTAAATAATTAAAAATTGTTTTAATGGGGGGAATGTTCCAATTTTTTGATATCACGATTAACCAGCATTTACCGTACAAGACTGTACTGCAAATTTTCCAATATTACTTTATAGTATTTATAATCGGGGGAAGTATTTAAATAACGAATAAAACATGCAGCACCCTAGTTGAACAAAAACATTTAAAGGTAACGTTGAACACTTGAAACCGGAAAATTAGCCCAAATAAAGACTCAAAAAACTACCGCAACATTTACTGTCTCCTCCAATTAAAGCAATACAGATGAAAATAAAACGGACTAATAAACATTTTTTCAAATATTTTCCATGATATTATAAATCTCCAGATATCATTAAAATTCTTCTAAAAATCTTTTTCTGTTTATGCCATATTGTAACTCAAACATTTGACGACATACCAAAGGACAACATTGAAATAATAGTGAAATATATTCATGCTTCAGTTTTACGATATATGCACATTAGTATACTTCCACTTGTCGTTACTAATGAACACAAATGGTGGATTTCCAAATGTTTTAGTTAAAATGAACTAGTTCAAGTTCGTCAATAATTTTAATCAATAAGTCGGAAATATATTGCAAGACATCTTTCTCAATGTAGATTTATTAGATAATTAACATTATGATGTTCCTGATTTTTTACAAATTCACTCGTGGACCAAGTTACAGCATTATAAGTTACATAATGCCTACCCTCTTAGACAAGTGACATTTTAAAGTAAATTTCACTCTTTTTTCTTTAATATATTATACTTGTAAGTGTTGTTACAATCACTGTTCTATCCTTTCTTTATGAAATCTATTCATTACAAATATACGATTTAGAATTTTATTGGATTATAGATATAAAAGACAAATTATAGTTATCTTTAAGTTCTACAGATTTCCAAAGATTTTTGTAAAAATTCTTATATGACTCAAGTTTTGTCTTTCTAGCATCATCAGATTTCATTTAATTTGTGTGTATTATCTTTATGTATTAATTCTAATAATAAAAGAGAAAAAGGTAACCGTTAAACTTGTATTTTCAAAATATCCTAAAGAAAACAGATGATAAAAAACTAGTACATATTTTCAAAATATTTCAAATAAAATATCAAAAATTATATCTCAGACAACATCTTTTGTAGCATCTTTTACAGTTAAAAATTATAGCTTAATTTTTAATAAATGTAAAACCCAAAATTATTAAATTTCAAAAATCAGGTATTTATAACTTAAATTGCCCGGATTATAATGCTAAAAGAATTTAAAATAAAGAAATATCCTCAATAAGTGAGTAATAAATGAACAATTATATCTAGAAAGTTTAGATTACCTTTTAGACTAAATATATATAGGGTGTCCAGAAGCTCACTTCACAAAAAAACTTGCAAAATCTAGAGCTCATTTTATGCCGATCTGATGCAAATCGCTATATCAAAAAATGTTTCCTAGGGGAGCCAGAGCTCTTTAAAGATAACGCTCTAACTTCGATTTAATTCAAATAACTTCAAAACGGTTTTTTTTGTATGACAACATTTGGCACGTTTATTTCTTGTATTTTGCCCAATTAAATGACGTAAATACTATTTTTTAAATGTAGTCATAAGCAGCTCGGTTGGGTGGTCTATTTGATATTGTTATTCATCCTTTTTTTTCTCTCAAAATTTTGACATTATATTTAACAAATCTTGACATTTTTACAAAAATATGATACTCTTAACTGAAGTCTCTACGACCAACGGTTTTCGAGTAAAATGGATTTAAAAAAAAAATATGATTAAAAGTGTCCAATACTCCATCCAATCGAGTTTCTTATGAATACAATTAAAAAATCATATTCAGGCAATTTGATTGAGCATATTTTAAGAAATTACTGTACAAAATATTATCAATTAAGAGAAATCCAAAGAGCTCTAACTCCTATAAGAAGCATTTTTGCATGAGGTGAGTTGCGTTAAATTGACATAAAATGAGTTCTAGATTTTGGAGTTTATTCTGTTAAGTTACTTTCTGGACACCTTATATACGAGTAATATTAACCAATTTGTTAGAAACTGAAGAATATTATACTTCAGATCCATATTTTAGCAAGACGTTACTTAGTTGAAAGCCTGTGATGAAATCTTGTTGAAAAATGCATGCAACAGCAAATAGTTATCGCATGTCTATAATTTTTTAATAATAAAAAGTAACAAACACATTTATACCCATTATAAGGAGTGTCATCTTATTATATGTGATGAATGCCATGTACCTAGTTTTGTTTTACGATAACGTATGCATAAATATAAAAGAAATATAGATTTTTTAAAGTGAGGTCCTTCAGTTAGTCCACACTCATTCTGGTACTTCTCTTTATCTGCTCCTCCAAGAAGTTTCTTGCCTTATGCCTCGTGCACAATTCGTGGCTTGTCTTTTTTATTTTGCCCATCTTGACATCTCGTTTGATATCTATTGCTCCCTATTTTTTAATTTTAACAATCATTGGTTTGATCTCTGCCTTCCTCTTCCTTTAATATTGGTTGTTCAGGTGAGCGTAGGGAATGGTTTGTTGACATTATTGACCCCTTTCCTCATCTTACCTTGCTAATTTACCCAATTCTTTTGGCAGTTGGAGGTGTCATCTTATTAACCCCCCAACGTTCTTCAGGAGTCACTAAACTTTTACCAAATATTCTATAATACAGTTTATTTCCATACCTGGTTTCAGCTTGTCTAATTCTACACAGTTAGACTAACTTTATTTTCAAGTTTAAAGTATATTTGATGTTTTTAAATTTATTCATTAACATTGTTTAACATTTTACTTTAATTTGTTTATAATTTTATTTCATGACCATGTAATTTTCACTATTGTATTGATTTTCATTCCTGTTTCATTAAACGTAGGTAAGTTTGTTAGCATTTGTTTAACCTTCTAGTTGTAATTTAATTCATTTTACAATTTTGTAACACACTTATAAATTTTTTCAGACCTGAGATGACTTTTAAAAAGTCGAAACTAGTTATGTTTTGAATAATAATAAAAATTGTTGTGGTATGATTTTGAGTTTATAGTGATCGTTCTATATTATGACATTTGAGCACAATTGAGAACTTTTGTATAATACTTTATTAATTAGAAACGTTATTAAATAATAATAATAATCCAGAAAAAGTTATCCAACCTTTTTATTGACAAATAGGAATCCTCGTATAAAGTTTTGCTAAACAACCGACCTGTGGACGTTTAACTACTTTCCTAATATAAATCTTTTTCAATCAAATCAAATACTTCTGCTTGATTAGATCGAAACTAAGTTTTAAGTGAAATTGACAAAAAGGGATTGATGGGAACAAGCGAGAATTGTTGAGAGAATACTCCTGTTCCGTTCATATTAGAAGAAAAAGCGGAAAAAGAAGAAATTAAGCTATTCGAAATTGGCGTAGACTGTATTGTATTCCATTTCAAGGAAATGTTGTTTATTGGTTCCCATTTGAACATAATAGGTTGGAAATACGGGATTATTTCGTAGGCAGACTAACAGTAGCGTACACAATTATTTTTAATAACCATAAAGATTTATGGACTGCCATTAAATAATATATTCTGGAAAATGTGTGCTAATATTTATCCTCTAAAACTACAGAACTTTTGGAAATGAACCTTATCATTATAATTTGTTTTTTAGTTTCTAAGCTATTTACTTATTACGTCCATGTTTTCTATTACAATTTATCATATCATTTTGCTTAGTCACAATCAATATTTATTACAATACCATTTATTTTAAATCTAATTAGGGAATAGGTAATAATAGTGACAAGCCAAGATTATTCGTAAAATTGTGGATATATTACTAGGATTTCTGAAAATATAGGCTCTTAATCACAATTATTATTGATGATCAAGCGTGCTAAAAGTTCCCACACAGTGACATGTAACAGATTGCCCAAAAATACCAGGAACAGCTGTTGTACACTAGTTTTCCCCGATGTTACAGGCTTTTATGGGTCGGAATATATGGCCGGTATTAATCGTCTCCAACCTCCTTGTGTTTTGCGGGTTCTACCTGATTGGGAGTCTCATTAAGACTTAAATTTAGAATTAATTTTTTAGTGTCAGTGTAACCACTTTGCTAACATCTTGTATCAACGTTAATTTTGAATGTTTGCCAAGAACGATTTTTCTAACAGTGCTGCTTTACTACGTGCCGAAAGAATAATGAGAAAATTAGTCAGTAGTTGTGCACCAGTGAACCTTGAAATTTAAAAAATATAATTTAAAACTGAAATTTTGGTACAGATGCCAATGATTTAAGGCAAATATTTTCTTTTCATTAGTGTGATAAAATTAAGTATTTGCCTTTTAGTGTAGCTAACTACGATTGTTGTATTTACAAATAGCATTTTTACATAAGAGTGGATTTTTCACGGTTTCGTGAACCCTTCAAGCAGATCTTGAAGGAACGAAAATATTATTTACACAGCAGTAAAGAGATATTTCATATATTCTTAGAAGAACAATCACAAATCGGTTCATATTATAAAAATATGTCTCAAAAGAAAATATGTAACATACAGACTGAGAAAGTCATAAAGGAAGTTCAAAAATTTATAGTTTGCAGGGTTTTAAAGTAGTTCCAGTGTAAAGCCACTTTTCTAAAGGGTTTTTAAAATTATTATTTATAGAGTATGAATAATTTTTACTAATAAATACTAAAGTTTCAAAATTTTTCATCATTTAAAATCTGAGATAATTAATATTAAACGTAGCTCACTTCTTATTTAAAGCATGTAAAACTTCCTATCCGCCAAACTATTTTATATTCTAGAAAATATCTCTAGATTTTTGAAAAAGCTGTTTGATGATTTTATTGGCTCTGGTTATGTAACCAACTAACTAGTCAATTTGTTATTAGTTGCTTCTTTAAAAACTTAACTTTCCTGACATTTCATAATTGTGCAGTTACAATCAACTTTTATTTAATAGTACTTTTGATGAAATTTAGACTCTTTGTTTTAGATTTTTGATTTATTTTTTTGTTTATCTTGTTTTTGATAGTTGTTATTTTTATCTATTTGTTATTTTTTTTGTCAGAGCATTAATTTTATACAACTAATATGAAAATTTTAAATATATCTTAATTCTTGGGCACGAGAAGATGTGTAAGATTAGTAGGTAGGGGAACATTAATTTGAACAAGTTTCATGTAAAAAAGTGATATATCAATATAATTCAACGGACGTTCTAACAGTAAATGCTGCACATCAGTTAACTCCCGCATATACATTCATCATTTTTAATCAAACTTAGTTTTTATTTCATATGTTGGTGTCATGGAGTGATTACTTTTTAAAACCTGCATACAGTTCTAATGAAACCTCTGTTGGAAATTTGTTTAAACCATGTCTTTGTGTGTTGGATGTTTTTATATTTATCTTTATCAAAATTATTGTAGATTTTTTGCCATTTCGTCCTTTTAAGAGCTCTGATTTCGGATAATATATCTTCATATGGGAGCTGGCAAGTTTGTACAACAGAAACATCCTCTGTTACTTTTTTTCATATATTTCATTATTTTCGTTGCCAATGTGGGCTTTTATCCAACACACATTTTATATTTTTTCTTGTTTTTGCTACCTCACTCTTTAGTGCAATAATTTTATTGATAATTTAGTTATTGTTAGTATTTTGAGCATTATATTTCAGTTTTTGTACTATATTTGCAAGGATTCTTTGACTACTGTTACTTCAGCTATGAAAGTTGTCATTTTGTCAGGTAATCTGGTAATTCTTTTGATAATAGTAGATAGTACATCCCACTTTTCTGGCCTTTTTGAAACCTCTGTATACAACTTTATATATTGTGTCCAATAATTTAGAACAGTAAGAAAAAAAGACAATAAAAATGTTTTTTTAAATTAACTAAAAAAATGGCATCGTTTTATAATCGAGATTTAATAATTTAAAATATAATTTCTTTTTGATTTCAACACGTTCTTTTTATGGTCAATGCTAATCCGGCAAAGTAAGGTGCAAATTTGTCTTGAGGAGTGTAGATTAAATAAATATTTGTTGGTACCAACCCATATCATTTAAATCAAATTAACCACATAGACAGATCATCGTTACCGAAAATATTTGATCGTATGTATACCTGTGTAAATGTTTTTAATTTCTATCTATACTACGCTGGTACTATCTTAAGATATCAAAATCCTTCTCGGCACCAATCACCAAAAACAAAGGTGGAAGGTTAATAAAAAGTTGGTGTAAGAGTTTTGTCTTGTAATATTATTGTAACTTTTTATACAGTTATGTATCATTGTCATTACGCAGGGGTGCCTAATATTAATGTTGAGAGAGATGAGATGAGAATCCTAAATTTTGTGGTAACCCTTATTCATAGTTTCAAGATCAATGATCCTTATGTTCCTTACATTAATTATTCTTTACCGAAGTAATTCGTATCTATCTGAATCTGAACATTTATATAAACTTTGTGGCATAATGCACCTCTCTAACTAATAAAAGCGTTACTTTAAATTTCCAGCCGGTAACTGACTAACGATCTTATCCAGATATAAAACGCGAAAATCTAGAAATAAAATTGTTCGAGTCGCACTTATCGAAATGTAATAAACAGAAATGTTACCAATGTTTTTTCCTGGTCAAAAGCGATCAAAGAATAATTGCCTCCCCTTTTAGACGTGAGAGCAGCTTGGCATGAAATTACAAACTAACACATGTAACTAAGATATACGGAGCCAATGTAAGTGCAAATGTAATAATTTCTGCTGTATCTTTTGTGAGAACAGTTTTATTGGCTGGGTTATGAATGGCCTTTATAATTGGTTTTCGTGTTTTTCGACTCTTGCGGACCTGAGTGCTGCTTTTCGAGATAAAGTGTTGAAGGATTGGGATTATAATCGTTTTGCACATGTCCTTTTTTTAGTTTTTTAATCTAATCCTTTATTGAATAACTACATGATGAAGGTATGAAAATTCGTGGAGATAATTTATTTTTAACAGAATTTTGTTTGTGGATTTACCTACTTGGGTCTATAAATTATAAATATATTGAGTATATGTAGTTTCTAAAATCACAGTCAATTCTAATAAAATGTAGGTCAATTCCAGAATATTAATGTTTTACCTAACATTAATCATAAAATAAATGAGATAAACATTATGTAACTGAGTGTCAACAAAGAAATGTCAGATTTTACATATTTTATGATGTCTAGAACTTCCGAAACTGACATTTTTGAAACGATGCGTATAAATGAAATATGCTTTTGGGCCATAAATTTCTACTTTATGTTTAGTAAAATACAATTACAGTAGCACTGATAAGAAATAGTAAACTTTATGTTCAATTATAAAGAAAAAACAAACTTAGATAATTCAATTTTGAGAAAAAATGTAATGAACCTATTTTCTTCAATAAGTATGAAGGACATTAGCAACAATTAAATGTAACAAAAAAAATCGATTAGACGACTAAATTTTTATTATGCATAATTTGTCATGTCATTTTATATAAATTTATCCAAAATTAAAATGAAAACTACATCTTGTATATAAGTAATCAAAGGATCCCATCCTTTAATTCGTGGTTATTAATTGGTTAATTTAGTTGTGAGAAGGCTGTGCAGTATCTACTCTTTTTATAATCAAAGATGTCATTACACATAATTACATGTATTTGGCGGATAACCAAAGTTTATAAAAATGCCTTCATTTTGCTTGCAACTAATGAAACAATACATTTCCGAAGAGGCTATAGTATATATAATTTTCACATATGTAAACTCGTTGCCTCCTAATCACATTATTCCTCTCACGAAAATCAGAAATATGACATTAGAAAGAGCATAACAAGAGTTAAATTGAAAATTATTCTAAACAAATTTTACTTCCAATTAAAATTAGGGAAAATTCAACATATCTGTGAAGATACGAACAACACGTGTACCATAGTTGAAATCGATTTATAATCATATTAGCCTTCTAATTCTAGATAATAACTCCAAAAGCAAGTACAAGCAAACTTTCGACGAAATTAAACAATCAGAACTAGTTGATCGTTGATCCCCTAAAATGTAACTTAAGAGAGATCTATAGAAATATATTTAAACACAAAATAAAAGTAAAAAAATTTAAAAACAGGAAAATTTTAAATATATAAATAAATAAATTTATATAAAAACCTACAATCAATAAAAAATAATTTAGCAATTTTTTCCATGCGCACCAGAAGAAGTAAGAATGCATTATAAGTACATGTTGGGCTACCGATTTCGGTAATCAGATCATATAAAGGAACCAATAAACAGTTAGCTCAACCCTACATGCTTCAAGCACGCTACAACTCGCAATGTCGCCGTTGTCCGTCACTAACTCTTAGATTAATTTGTCTCTCCCGGTAAAGTAAAAGAAGCAGGTAAAATTCATAAATAATTAATGGTCCTTCATTTTCCCAACTCATAAGTTTAATAACTCACCAGTAAAAGTGACATTTTTTTCTTAGTAAAAACTGATAATTAGCACTTACAAATTGTAAATATTTATATGAAATTGTTTCTCTAGCTCTTTTTCAATAAAATTATTAAATGAACTTAACTTACTATTTATTTCTTGGATGGTTGCAATTAAATTTTTAAGAAAAGCAAGCACAAACATTATTTACCCAGACAATTTTGAAATAGTCTAACCTATATTGTTCATTAATCGATAATTACCGATTACTTCGCTTATTAAATCGTTCACTTATTATTACATATTTTGTAATCAACCTTATCGTGAACAATTTTTATTATTAACAGAGGTTTAGGAGTGATTTAATTTTCTTTATGTTTATAGAGTCCTCCCCTGTGACCATTCCTGATTCCAATCACAGACAAACGTTATTAATTATACATTTCCGTAGCGCTATGACATTCAAATTCGATTCGAAACAAGCGTGGCGTGAAAGTGCCACGA
Organism: Hermaeophaga mercurialis; assembly: GCA_951812935.1. Taxonomy (NCBI): domain Eukaryota; kingdom Metazoa; phylum Arthropoda; class Insecta; order Coleoptera; family Chrysomelidae; genus Hermaeophaga; species Hermaeophaga mercurialis. The sequence goes on along the minus strand of OX638358.1, from coordinate 22,335,381 downwards.
CTAGCTATTATTGGTCATAAAATAAGACAATTCTCAAATGAAAATACTCTTATCGATTTTTTTGTAATTCCAACGCTTGTATTTATTAGACACAGTGGTACAATTCAATATGGCATCTGTTTATTCAATAATAAATATTTAATCTCCATATTTAGCACACAAATTTTATTCACATATTAAGGAAGTTGGAGTCGTAGGTATAATGAGGATACAAAGTATTTTGAATTTGTTTTATAAAATAAGTTTAAATAACTATTTTTTTAGATCAGTGATCACAATCGGGATCACAAATTGTTAATTGTTAACATGTAGTATCTATCCAAAAATAGTAAGCGGAGGATGTAGAAAAAAATGTAAAAAACTTAATAGTATTTATTATAAATATTCTTTCAATTTTAGGATAAAGAAATGAAGTAAGACGTATAAACAATGCAAATAGATAAATATGTGAATTTTTACTAAAAATATTTTTTTTGTTAATTGAAATTATTTAGTTTTAACCGATATGGCAAGACTGTGGAAATTCAAGATTAGTATTATTTACGTTTCCATATTTATTATGAATAATTTCCATAAAGTAAGAGTTGCAACAATTAATTTAATTAAATACTGGCATGTTTCGTAAAATAATTGTTTCATTTTATTACGTAAGTCCCTAGTATAAATTTTAACCACTTTCTAACACTTTTAGATCTATTTTTGATTCAATGTATACGAAGAGATTTTGAATAGTTTTTAGAACGATGAAAAAAAAAACGTTTTAAGGAAAATTGTATTTATTTTTCTACATAGAACTCTTTCAGCCTTACACATTTAATCCAATGCTTTTCAAGACCTTTCAAATCCTTCAATGATTTCAGTATTTAATGAGAACCTCGAGAACCTCTTTACAGCCAAACATTTTTTGAAATAATTGAGAAAATTCGCGCAGTTCCGCCTTGGCTATCGCCGACAGAGCATTACCTTGGTGGTATAAGAATTTTTCTTTTGACAAACGAGGAATTTTAGCTCAGATTTCTTCATTCAATCTACTAAGTATCATACTCAACTATTATTGTCTTTCCATGTGGCAAGTAATCAATAAAAGTTCATTATCGACATTCCTAAAAGACGGAAGTCGTAATTTTTCCAGTAAGCAGAATCGTCTTGTCTTCTTAGGAGTTGGCTCATCAAATTTGGTGACTGCTCTTTGATCTTTAGAGTGTAGTGATGTATTCACGTTTCATCTACAGTCGCAAAAAATCTTTTTCATTCAAGTTGAACATGAGCATTACTGGGAAATTGCCAACTTTCTTTTAGTCGATGTCAAAAGGCGCGGTAACCATCTAGCACTAAACTTTCTCATGTCCAAATGCCTACTTTCTCTACTATTTCCCTAAACCAAAAATTCGTTTTTAATCATGATTAAGAAAATCTGTTTCAAAATTTGTCAGCAGTTGCAAAAACAAGAGCCCTTTCAAATCAATTTATCAGAATGCGTGCGTATCACCTTCTTCTGGTTTGTTCTAGAAATTTTTCGATCTATCCCCGAATAATAAGATAAATGTGTTAACGCTTTTAATACTCACATTTGTAACTGAACATGCAACATAAATAATTATATATAAAAAGAAGAGAAAATATACAAACAGTCGCGAATATTCAAAACCACAGAATTCAAATAATCCATTTTTCTGATGTTTCAAATTACCGACACACTAAATATTATTAGTTTGCCGGATAATTTTAGAATTAGTTGTTTATGTAAAGTTTCTCGTTGTTGCATTCCGCTGCATTACCTTTGCTCTCGTTCCGCATTGACTTTTTGCCAGAAATTTTAAGCATGTGTTTGTTAACTTCTCTGAATACCTGCCCACACCAGGTGCCTAACTAAATTAGATCCTCCGCTTAGGCCCAAGATAAATTATTTTATACTGATTCTTAAAATAAATATGAATAAGAGTATGAAATAATCGATTTGAGTTCCTAGTTGCTTTGTTTATTATATCAAATACCATTTAAATAATTTAACATTTCTTTTAAAAAAAATGCAGCCAACAACACGAAATCCAGCAAATTAAAAATTATTCAAAAATAAGTATTTTAAGCAATTTACAACATAATACCGACTACTCTCTATGTTAAAATGACTAAACTAAAAACCAGAAACAACGAATATAAAATCAAAAGATTTGAAGAACATTAAAAAATATTTCCAGATTAGAGACAAAATTAGAAGTGTACATATTGAGATAACATATTGCAGAATTAAAAAAGCTCGTGGATTTGATGCCATTAAAGTTTTTGGTGACGTCAAGATTATAAGTACCATGATTAACAATTTGTGATAAAAAAATTTCGATCCTTTTAGAAACTTCCAAAAGTATTTCTTATAATATGCAAAGAGCAAAATTGAATCATGAACAAAATTAAATGAAAACAAGTCAGTTCGGATCAATTTTCCCAACCAATGTTTGTCAAGTCTTGTAATTTAGAATTAAATTGTTCATTAATTACTGTTTATATTGCTTTTATCTTCACTATTGCATAAGCTTATAAATAATTTTAAGAGATTGCCATATTCAAATATTTAAATAAAATTAAATTGTAAAAACTTTTTGAATATTTATACTAAAATTATTAATTCTTATTCTGTACACATTATACAACATCAAACATAATCTTTCAAATTATATTACGTTTGTTATTGTCTGTTGTTTGCAAATTTTAAATGGACTCTTTGTATATTTTAATATTAATTTTAATTTTAACCAACATATAAAACAAAAATGCGGCAGACGTTCATTATCAGATAAATGATGTTGAAACAGAGGCGTAGTGGAAAAGAGTTTAATTTTTCTTTCTCTACAATGAAGGGTGTTTCTAAATTAATGCAAAAAAATTTAGTAGAACGTTCCTCGTTAAAAATTATGAGTCTTTCTTTAAAAAAAAATGTCAGTCAACCTTTAAACAGATATCACCCCCGAAAAAACGGAATTAAAATTTAGTTTGCATTTTTTTTTCTCAAGAATGCGGATTACATTTATTCATAAAGAGATACCTATGGAAATTTTTCCAGTATTACCATTATGTTATATATATAATAACACAACTTTTTTATGGAGTTAAATTTCATAAACTAAATATATTATTTGGTGTTCCTGTTTTATTTCTGAACTTTTTTAACTCTTGATTTTTCCATAGAACAAAAAAAAACAAAATATAATAGTATCGTTTTTAATTTTTATTAAGTGAAGTAACAAAATGAAAATGCGAAAAAATAGAGATGTAGAGAATGTAACATAAGTTATAATAAATGTCATAACATAAGTGTATTTAATCTCAAAATCTCAAGACTTTACTAAAATTAAAACTCCATTCAGCAATATCTCTTTAGGAGTTGAACTCAGAAATTTTTTATAGGAACAACCCCTCATAATTTTTAACGAGAAACCTCCTAAAAATTTTTTTCACGTGAATATATATTTGATATACATGTATATATATATACATATATGTATCAAATTTAAAATACTTTTGCTGTCTATTTTTATCTTTCGCTATGGCCTTCAGAATCTTCAAATCAGAACCTGTAAGAACAAAATTAACAACATTTTTTTAAAGAAACATCCTAATATCGGAAAATTTATTTAAAACTGGCATTTCTAATTACATAGAAAAAAATTGTATTTTGGAGTACTATACTGTATTTTAAGCAACAACAAAAAAGAATCGTATGAAGTTACTAACACTGGCACATAAATAGATAAAGCTTTAGGTCACCATTTTGTCTTGTCACCGATTCGATACTCTTTAAGATGGTGTCAACTAATGATTGCTATTCATCTAAAATAAAATTGTTGCAAATTTCTTGAAGACGAGTACGCAACTCTTGAAATTGTTGTTGCGGAGCTTCTACTTCATAATGTACATAAGGTTTCGGTCGGCGGGAGATCCGAGCTATTAAACGTCATATTTAAAAGTCAAATATTGTATTCTGACATATTTTACTTTTTTTATTCTTTTAGTTCCACAGCAAGCGACATCACCTTTTTGGAAGATATATTCGATGTTTTTTTAAACGCATTTGTTCAATTTGTAGTTTCAATTTTAAAGGGCGTTAAAATTTAATTATGAGTATTTTAATGCAATCTAAAAAGTGTAAGCTCTCTACTCCTCTAGCTGACGTGAATCCCCAAAAGTTCATCTTTTGTTCTCGTAACTCGGCTTCCACTATCGCTAACGGAAACTTCGGGTCTAGGTTCGTTACCCTATATAAGTGAGGTCTACTACTTCCGAGATCAAGATCTATGCTCCTCTGCTCTGTTTTCTTATATTTCTTTGTCAGGAAGAGGTTTTCTTTTACCTATGGTACATAACATTTAGTACTAACAAAAAGTGGAAACAATTTGAACTTAGGTTGTAAGTTTTAAGTTCTATTTTTGGGCCGCCTTGTAACAAATTGCTCTTAAAAAATAATTACTTGTTACCTTATTCTATAATTATTTCAATTCGATTTTTATATATTAAAAACAATACATGCGCAAACATAAAATAAAACAACGCTATGCTTACAGTTATTAAAATACCAAATATTAGCATTTATTTTATAGATATTCGTTTTAATTGTGCAAATAGAGCTGGAATGAAAGAGAAAATAGATTTTAATGCACTTTTAAATTTCCTCGAATCAACTTTGGAAGGAGTTATTCTACTTCTTGTTGGTATATTCAAAATTGTGTTTTTGAAGGCATCGACTGCTTCTTCTGGCGATTGGAACCTGTCGAGACTGGGCGGAATATAGTCCAACAATTTGACTTATTCTTGTTCTGAAACTTCCATTCTCTTTGCGAGATTTGTGCGAATTTGCATTGTTCTTTGATCTTGCAGAGAAATTGAATAACTTGAATAACGAATGAATTTTGTCGTCTTTTCTTCAACTTGAAATACCCAAATAGACGTTTGGCGTTTATTTTTAGGTTCGTATAAGTAAATCCACAATTCATTACCAACGACAATGCTGTAGATGTTTTCTGCATTTAATCCGTTTTATTGGCACAAATTGTCTTTTGGTCAAGAGATTTGGTATCCAATGAGAAGGTCTAGTTTTTTACAAACAATTCTTTATGCAAAATTTTTTTAATTGACGTCTTTTAAACCACCAATGATATCTCAATCTCGGGATATGTCACATGTCAAGCTTCTTGATGAACTTTGTTTTTGATGCACTTGTTCTTGGATCATTGCCAAGACTCATTTGTCCTCGTTTGAATTTTCCATGCCAAAGAAAAAATGACGACTGTGATGTGGTGCTTCTATGTCCTAAAAAAGAAACCAACTCGGCGAACATTCTTGTTGAGATAATTTTTTTTCGAAAGTTGTAAAAAAGTATTGCGCGTTAATTTTCCCGATTTAATTCCGTAGTTCGAATAACTTGTGAATTTGACAATTCGCTGCAGCTACAACAACAAAAAATGGACGGCACTGGTATGTAGAACGTGTTGAGCGCGACGGAACGTAATTCTGATGAGACCCAAAGGCGATTTTAACATCCCTACACGAGTACTGCATTAGCGGAAGAAGCCTACGGAAAGTGGTGGACTCGACAACCGACATCATTCGCTAATATTGACGTTATTTTATTTGTACAAAGTACGTGTGTCTCAGAATTTTGCTTCCAGCACTTTTTCTTTTCTACCTGGACGGATAAATGACAGTGCAAAAATATTGTAGGTACATATATTTAGTTCTATAGAAAATTTATCAAACATATAGAAGATACCTTAAGAGGTTGAGACAAAAACGCTAGTACTTCGTATCACTTTTTTCTCTACAAGTATTTATTACAGACTTACGGAGGAAGATCGAAAATATTTAATACCTGACGGAAAAAACTTTTCGGGGAAAATTTAATTAATTATTTTACAAAGTCTTCTTTCAGCTCTACACATTTAGTCCATCACTTCTTTTAAAAAATAGAAACTATTAAAACCTTCCAAATATCTATTTATGATGATGATTTCAGTATTCGATGAGGATTTCTTCCCATCTTAAAATTTCTTGACATTTGAAAACAGGATTAAATCGAACAAAGTCTGATGAATATGGAACATGCTTAATTAAATGGAATCGTAATTGCAGAACGAGGCATTATCTTGATGTTACAATTTTTTTTGCCGAATAAGTCCGTTTAGTTTTGATATCTTTGTTCAATCTATCTAAGAAATGAAGTAATCAGAGGAATCTTCTTAATCTTCTTTGGAGTTGGCTCATCACGTTGATCCACTGCTTTAACTGCTCTTTCATCTCCAGAATGTAGTAATTTATCCATGTTTCGTCTACAGTTTCAAAAAATATTTTCCATTAAATTTAAAAATGTCAAGACATTGCTGACAAATGATCATTCTAATTCGCTTTTAGTCCATTGTCAAGAGATGCGGACCCATCTACCTCTAAGCGTTTTCATGTCCAAATGCTCATATAAAATGCAAAGTACTCGGTTTTATGAAATGCCTACTTTCTCTGCTTTCTCTTAATTTTGCATAATAATTATTCATCACGATTTTATGAATTTCTTCAATTCTGTCTTTGTTGGTGGTGTTTTTGGTCTGCCAGAACGTGGTGCTTCCTTTATACTTGTTCTATGTTTTACCGTATTTAAATTTGAGCAGCCCTGTTTGCAACTGTTACATACAAAAGAGAATACTCCACACGAACTTCGTCTTACCATTTTTTCTTGTTTAGCATAAAGCCTTTCAAAAAAAATATTTTATCATTTTTAATTTAACAAATTGTAACAGCCTGTGTTTATCTATTTGAAAATATAAAAGTAGTTGTACGAACAATGGTACTTTCAAACCAAGTCATCAGCATGCCTACATAGCGCCATCTTCTAGTTCATTCTAAAGACATTTTGATCTATCTTTGTACGAACGATAGAGTTTTAGTTTTCCAAGAAAATTATTATTGTGTAGTTTGTATTTTTAAATAGATAATTGAACCCTAAATATACTAGGTATTTTTATACTGTAATGTAATAAAAATAATATTATTTCTGTGTCGTCATTTGTGTTGTTATGAATTCCCGTTTTATTTTTTTCAATATATACTTCCGGCCTTGCCATTGTCATATATTCCATCCGAAATAATGCGGTATCTTTAACCATTTCATCCACTCGTTCGAAGCCACTTTTCGACTTTTTCCACAGCGTACATCATACTCTTCAACAGATTCCAAATGGAAAAGGGCTGTTTGCTACAGTGGTATCGGTCCCCTAAATAATGAAAGCTCTTTAAGTCCAGCTCAAGCAGCAAATTTGATAGCAATCTTTACAATGTAGCTTTGCGCTGCTCAAAATGGAAAACATGTTTTAGGTCAAGTAGCTGATTTAAGTAAATGGAAAAGGAAAATTTTCGTTGTTGTGGAATGCAGCGGTTGGATCAAACACAAACATATTTTATATTTTAAAAATATGCCGGCGAAAAAATATATTTACAATCAAATTATCGAAGGTATTTAGGTAATTAATTTACTGAAAAATCAAAGCAGGAATTCCATGTCTCTTCAGATCCATCTATTTTTTTGTTAGAGCTAGCAAGACTCATACCTTGTAATTGTAATAATTAAGTAGCCCTCCAAATGATCATTATTCTAACTTTCTGTATCTATATTTCATTCTTCGAGTGCTATATTGGCAACAGGCCTAGATTTGTGCAAAAAGTTATAAAGTTTTTTTACACAACTAACTATAGGATTTTTAGTACAAATACCGTTGCACGTCAGGAGTGACGTACCTCTTTCGTCATAGTACTGCCAACTAATTAAAATTTCCCTAACTAAGATAAATCATACGAAACATCACGAAAATTCAAGAGGACTCATGAACGTAGTCACAGTACTAAAAAACCGAAAAAGTAATCGTAATTATTTTTATAATTTTAGAATTATTTCAATTATATTGGCTTATATACGTCTTATTCTTTATAATATAAAGTTTATAAATCATTATTATATGTTTAGTACTCAAAAAACCATAATTTACATTAAATAATTTTGAAATTTTCTACGCCCATGAGACTCTTATTTATGATGAAGAAATGACATTGTAGCGATTGGCATGCCTTGATGCGACGTTGTCGAGTATTTAGATTGAAATATTTCAACGATTTCTGACGTCCGGCCGTCAACCAGTTGTGTGTTTTCACCACGTTTTCGGTAATTTTATAATATTGTCTTTATTTTTTTGCTTTGCTAGATAGTTAACTTATAAAAAAAACTGTTTTAATTTTTCATAATAATAAAGCTAAACAACATAACCTAACCTTACATTTTTGAAACTTCCTACATTCCTCGACAATTTAGACAAGCCGACAACACTGCAGGGTCGTGATCTCATAATTGATATATGACGTGCAACGGGATTTGTATTAAAAATCCTATATCTAGTTTGTTAGATTTTCATTTAGAAAGCAACAATATTGAAAAGTAATTGTATTGTTTAGTGAATTCGTATTTATGTTCTGAATTTTTACAAAATTATTAATTTATTATGATTACAACATTAATGGATATGAAAACCAGAGTTTCATGTGTATACAAACAACTCTCTTAAAATTCTCATATAATCCTGGTAAGTCAATTGAGAATTCCTAATTACTTAATATATGCTAACCAAAATGATGTTTAATTATGAATTAAAACACACGTACACACCGTTGAAACGAATAAATGTGGAGATGGAGAGAATGAACATTCCGACACCTACCATATAGTGCGGTCGTCCCCAAGGAAAATCTTTCTAAAACTAATTAGCTCTGAAACATTTCCGCATGTTACACTGAGAAAAACGTCCAAATATAAACACGCCGCCAATGTTTAAGCAAATTAAATTGGAAAATACATGATGTACCTAACTGTTTTAGGAAAATTAGGTGCCTTAAATTTGATTGGTTGCGAATTAAGTATTCTCATTTGGATTATAATGGGTACACATTTTTAACAAAATATTCCATATGTATGGAATAAATTCATTTTTAACGTTATTATGAACTTTTGGGGAAAAACATGAAACCGATCAATTTTTATTCTTAATTTTACAAGTTATAGTATAAATATATTACCCCCTCCTTTTACCCCCTCACAATCATGACAACACCGCTAAAAGAAAAAGGATCGTGTGATACTTCTTTTGAAAGGGATTTTAATTCTCTGTTCAGCAATCTACAGGTTTTGAAATTTGGTGCATTAAGAACTAAGAAAATTGATTTTAAAAAAGTAAAATGTTTATTATGTCTCCACTCCAAAAGTTTACATAGAATGAAGTACATAATTTAGAATGTATTTTGCAATTATATTAAGTGTTTAAAATAACATCCATTTACTTCTTTACAATAAGCAATGCTATCTTGGAATTTTCGTAGAACATTTTATTTAACTTCAGGCCTTAATTTTCTCAGTTATGAGGGCTCCAAATTTAAAAACCTCTATATTGCCGAACAGAGACTTACAACACTTTTCAAAAATATTATCACACGAGCCTTTTTCTCATTAAAAAATGTCGGAGGGGATGTCATTATTCAGAGGGATAATATTTTTATACCATACCTTGTAAAATTAAAAATAAGATCGACCTCTCTCAGGTTTATCCCAAAAGTTTACAATAAGGTTAAAAATGAATTTATACCATACATATGGACCGCATTGTATAGTTAAATTGTTTAAAGGCTCTAAATTTTTACACATTTACTCGTGAATCCTATTACAATTGGTAAATATCACAAACTGTTGCATAAATGGTATTTTAAGAAGATTTTCCCTTTTCTTCACTTAATAGGTTTCGTTGACAAAATTGTGATTGAAAACTTGTTAAAAAGAGCGTATCGTTATGGGCGTTTTTGTGATTCTCCCATGAAAAAGCAAAACTGAAATTACGCTCATATAAGAAATGCTACTTACATAATTAATGTGATGAATACGGTGTAGCCGCTTTGTTTTGTATCATTACAATAACGTTTTCATGAGTATTAGACATAGATGGAGGATATTATTAATGTTTTTGTAATGTCGCATTTGGTAAATGAGACGTAAGTACATTTACAGATTAGGAGATAAATTTTACTCCCTTAGGTAGAAATCTTAAGAAGTAAAAGAACAAGAATAATATTGTATGACCAGATAATCGTAATACATTTTCGCTTCTTCATAATGCGTTCTCTAGTGGTTTCGGTTATGGTTTCAAATATTTCCTCTGAACCTGTTTAAGTTCCATGCTAACGCTTTTGACTTTTTATAACAGGATTAAATTAATAGAGAAGTGAACTATAGAATACATTTATATTCTTTTTACGTGTGAATTGAATTTTTTTTTCTCAAAAACTTGCGTTGTTGCCATTATTTTAATAAAGTGGAAGAGTTAGGTAATTTTGTTGATTATTAATAATTCTTGTGTTTAAAATTCACTAAATTTTGAACATATTTTTTGTTAGTACTCATCTTAATGCAGCCTGTGGAGACTAAACTATAATAAAAATTGCAAAATTAATTCGGTGCTAAAATTAGATTCATGTTTTGCCACTCCTTCAATCTAGTTATATCTACAAATATCTGCTGTTTTAATTTTATAATTTCAAATATTTTAATAAAAGGTTAAATGTATTGAACTCTATTGTTCGTTAATAATAATTCTGATGCTTGACATCCTACATATATTATTTGAAAGTTTACAACCAAAATAAATCACTATTATACGTTTAAGCAAAATGGAGAACTATTTGCTCTAATAAATTCAAATTAGAATCACTCTACCAATTTCTATCAATACTTGTAAAAGATACAGAATATGCATGCAATATTATGAGTGGGCCTGGCGTTGACGGATGTCACAATTATGTATGTATGATAACATTCAAATTATTAAACACCGAATCTTCAAACTCAATCGAAAATCATCGACAATACATCCACGAACTCATAGATCCTAACTGGTATTATTATTGTCCATGGGTCACAATGAAGTCTTAATTGGTAACCGAGCTATTCTATTCAATTAGCACTTTGATAAAAAGTGAGAATATAATAGATTTCCGTTAGAAGAATACACATGGTAATTAATAAAATAACTATGAAATACGATCCGAAATTGCAAACATTGCATGCTACCGGCATTCCTTCTTCAGGGTTTAATATTTACTAATTTGAAGTAATCTAGGAAAATAGCAATTTGCTGAAGTATTGTGTCTATCTTAAAACTTTTAGATTCTCATTAGATTTACTTGTATACTTGTTGCGCAACATTAATTGTCTTTCCTTGAGCATTAACACAAATTCTCAACAACTTTAACTTTCACTGAAGGTAATTTTCGCAAAGTGATTTAGTTCATTAGACTTGGATTAAAGGACAATGCTAAATATATTACTTTCCTGAAACAGAACACGTGCATTTAAAAAAATAAGGAATTTCATAAAGAATATTAAGGCTCTTTTCCTGCTGCAGTTCTTGGTATAGACGATGAGTATCTTTAAAATACAAATTGGTTTTAGTTAAGATCTAAGTTTCTTAACTAAAATATAATTTAGTAAAACGGTTTTTTTTATAACTGGGAACTTTATTTGCTAATGCCAAAATCACAACAAAAACACTGTGAAAGAATTAAAGTTAGCATTTTTAACTATTTGTTAAAAGTACAGCAGACTTAAAAACAATATTATCTCAAACTGTTGTTTTTAAGAAAGCGCTAATGATTGTTAAACTGTACGTAGGATGCATTCCAAAAGTTTCCAACTTACATGTTTCTTTACTTTAAAACTTTTAAAATAAAATGTCGAGAAAAATTCAGCTTATTCGGATGATATAAAACTTTTTAAATCAGTCACTTGCCGTATAATTTTTTACTTACTTCCAAATCTTTTGAAAGGGAAGATCACTTTTCAGCTGAGTAAAACTTGTGAATAACTCTTCGCTTTACGAGCAAGCGAAAACATTTAGAACATTAATATTCATAAATGTACTTTTTTTAAAAATATACCTCTCAATTTATTTTGAAAAATTTGAATATTAAAATGTATATCAACTTTTTAATAATAGACGAATATTTATATGTAATTCATAACCAAGCGTATTCTAATTTCTAAAATAGATTCTAACAGTGAAAAGGAAATTTTGTGAATAATACGCACGGTGCGAATTAAAGTGTTACCTCACCCCCTTCGCCACTTCACTACCATAAGACAAAATTTTTGAGGGAATGCTTGCATAAATCGATTTTTATTTCTCGTTAAACACATTTTGATTATAAAATTATATTTCATATGTTATCCCTTGTAAGTACATATATAGTAGCTGCTATCTTAAAATTTTAAATAAAAGTAGGGGTCGGGTGCTAGCTCATTTGAAAGGATTTTTGAACCTCTATTTAATAATTAATTGTAATTTAGTTTACAGAAATTACTCTGGATATTATACAGTGCTAACGTAAATATATTGCCGTAAGGGAGTTGGTCAGGACGGTTAACACTTTTCTTTCCCACTGTGTAATATCCAGCATAATTTCTATAATTTGAATTACAACTAAACTATTGAATAGAGAAATAATAACTGTTATGTATTGTAAATTATGGTACTTCACTTGAAAGCTAATTATATTGATAATCATAATTGAATTAAATAAGCATAAATAACAATGTTTTCATTAATATAATTTATAACTTTAAAGAACTTTTGTTTTGTTCATTTTATTTTATAAAACTAAGAATTATCCTAAAAATTTTTTATACAGAAAAATCGGATATTGTAAAGTATTTATAAAAAAAATCTACGGACCATTTTTGAAACATTCTTATTTTTATAAAATAATTTAATTTTTATGGCTTCAACTAAACAATATATTTATGCTAAATTTTAAATAACTAATAAAATTAGCTTTCAAATGTAGTGTCACTTTGAAATTTGTAACAGTTTTGTTCCCGCAAGAGGACGCCAAGGAGTTTTGCAACAGTCATACAGCTGAATTTCTTATAAAATAGTGCGGGAAGAAGGAGAGAGATGCATGACAGTTGATATAAAAATCGATTTGCGTTTTTTCAATAAAATTAGTATTCAAGAGATTTGTCTCGCATATAATGGCATTTTACTCGGATAAGTAAAATATCTGCCTCGTTTAATATTATTATTATAATAATTATTAGTGTCATTGATATAAACAGTGTTTCAGACTAACGCTAAATACCATTGTTAAAAAAAGATCAAGTCAGTTCCAATAAAAAAATAATAACAAAAGAATAATTACCAATATTTTTTTTAGAGATATTACCATTTTGTGCGAGATTCAATAAAAATTTTAACCGGTAATAGCATATTTTCGTTAATTAAACGAAGAAACGAAGATATTTATGCCGTCAGCAGTTCTTTGCCTAACACTATGAATTTGGTCTTCATCAAATTCACACAAGACAAACTATATTAATATTACGTCAGGAGAACGGGCAGGTCAATCAACTGATTTTCCCTGTAACAATCCAGATAAAAATCATAGTTATTTTTGACTATAACTACCATTTAATGATTATATTATTTATTGAAGGATAAATTGAATGAAAAGAAACTACTATTCCGGTATATCTAAATATCAAGCTGGTACAGTCTTTTGTTGGGCGGTCCTGCTAATTAAATAAACCCCTCTTTGTTGGTGTAAATGGCAAGTTTTTCACTGGTCCGAACAAACAAACCAAATACTTTAAAAAAACAATCACAAACTACTTTTCATCTAAATGAAATTACTAAATTTTTCCCCCATCTAGTGATTACCCCGAAAATGCTTTTCTCACTTGAATAATTCCCTACTTGTTTTTTTAAAGGGAAAATTTATATTCTATTAAGAATTAGGCATAGAAAAAAATACAATAAGACAAAATTATCAAAAAGTAGTAACGGTTAGTTGTACCCTAAAGACTTACTTACCAAAAATCCTAACAGCTGAGGAAAACTTCTCAAAATGGTCTCTTGCCTATATGTTGCGCCGATGACACGACGTGAGATGATTTCTTATTCGCGATAAAAAAAATAATTAGAACTAAATCTGTTACTTGAAAGACGAAAAGGCAAACTCCGACCTTTCAACCACGAAAGTAAAACTTTAAGATCCAAAAAATGTAGGAACAAAACTCTAATAAATTAACGTTGGCTAGAAACTAGCTTTGCAAAAAAAAATAGTTCCAGTCCTAAGACTATTCACCAACCCCCACAGGATAAGGCTCTCTTGAGCCCCGCAATAAGATTGAATCGTTTGTTTATTTTTTTCTCTAAACCCCTCGTCATGTCACATCACCACGTTGTTTAATTCACCTTTGTCCAAAATGGATTTGATAATATTCCGCATTTTCGCAAAATTTTGGTTTAGACCTTTGTGTTTTTTTGTACCCACTTTAAACAATTTTTGTAAAACTTAACCGATTTCCGTTAGAATCACACAGCTTGCGTTTTTTCTTTGTTTTAAGATTTCATCATAATGTATGTCTAACAATTTATAATTTTTGTTTTTACTAGGAATGTATTTACTATTTAGTTTTAATTTAAAAAACTCTTTGTTGTATGTCGGGTGTAATTCTGAACTACAATAATCTATTCAACGATTCTGCTAAGCTAAAAATTGCCAAACAATGTACAAATGCTTCATGCTCCATGCGCCTTTTGTTTAAATTTGCAACAGTTTTAAAATAAACAGGAGTAATTTGAAAAAAAATTAAGTGAATATCATAAATAATAAAAAAGTTATAGAGCTTTTTCGTGACTTTGGGTCAACGAAAATGACTGAATTGCCAAACCTATGGAGAAAGTATAATTTTGAGTTAGCAAAGAAACGAAAGAAAAATTATTTACGAGATATTCCATTATTTTCTCCATAAAAAAAGATATCTTCTTATACATATTATGTACAAAATGGAAGCACATTGAACAATAATCCCGCGTAAAGTGGGTAATCTTGAATGCAGTTTCAATAAATAACCAAGATACATTAGTAGGATTGCAATCAACTTGGTCCTACCCTGGTCCTGCATAATTCATCCGCCATTGTTTGGATTAACCAAACCACATTTTGTAGTGTGAATTACTGCCTCCTTTCCTACTCGAGAATAGTATATTTCTCGAATGAATGTTAAATATTTACATTTTCTAGTGTGAAATTCACGGATAGTGAAATTAATGATTCACATGACCTGTTAAAATCTGGATTGGCGCTATAATATATCGCAATTGAGAAAATTTAAATTACATTTTACGAGATGTTATTAATCGATGATATAGGCGTGATAAAATCAAATTTTGAGTATCATAAAAATTCATTTTTCGTTTAAAAAAAATAAGTTAAAAGTGTGCATTGAACTTGTTTCCGTATAATCCCATTCAGATCCTATTGTTATTGTTTATGGTTACTAATTCCTAGCGAATAACCATAATATTACTAATATTACTAAATTATTTTTTAACGTGGTACATTATGCACTATTTTATCACTACACTTTACATTAAAAACTAAAAACATCTTTGAGATTTTTTCATTTTATAGAATCTTCAGAAATTTAATATTATCTAACAGAGAAATTTCTTCTCGTGTTTTCTTGTAAACCTGTTGATGTCCTGTTAAACTCAATACTCAATGCAATTTGAGATCATAATATGGATAATTATATCGATCATACGAAGAAGCATTTGCTTCGAACAACTTTATTATTATTTATCTATTTTTTCTGCAAAATAGTTAGCTGAGATTTTTTTCTCAATAACTAATACATTTTCTTGGTTTTAATGTCAAGCTAAATTTTGTTTTTTTTTTATAGATACATTCTTCAACATTAGGTTCTTTGTTGTATACTGTATTTTTATTGGAAATTCTTCTTTATTTGTAATCAAAATTAATCAGTTCATTTATCCTCTTCATTCCATCTCACCGTCTATTCAGTAACATTATTACAGTCCTACTTGATATCAGCAGCAGCATATTCAATATCGTTTTCCTTTTGTATCTCAGCGTAAGTGGCAGGAACAACGTTTTGACCTTACAATTTCCGCACGTTATTTTGGCATCTTTTTAATCTTCCTAATACCAGACCCTAATTCTATGGTTACATCTAAAAATATTACTGAATGCGTTTGCTTCTAAAAATGTTTTCAATATTTTATTCAATATAACTGATCTATTGTCGAATTCGTATTTTAAATTCGAAGTTTCCACTTTTCAGTCAACTGGATCTACTCTATGAAGAGTTTATTAAGTTTGTTTAACCAAAGATTTTCTGAGTATATTTTTAAGAATTAATCCGTCATAAGTATTTTTACAGATTAATATTTTTTCTAACTTCGTCTACTATTTTCTGTGGTGTTACTAGATTCTTATATATATTTTTATATTCATAACATAACATATTTTCTGAGGTTTAACTTTCAGTTAACTGAAATGTTTGTTCTAGCAAATATCTTAGTAATTTATTGGTTTGATTTTGCCCAATTTCCATTTAATTGCAAAAATAGGCATTAGTGATCTTTATAATTTTTTATAACTTCTTATACTGTGTTTTTCTTAGATATTCCTAGCTTTTTCTTCGTTTATTCATATAATTTCCTTCTTTCTGTTTAAATATATTTTTATGCAAATTGTTCTGATATTTTTATTGGTCATCTACATAACTGTGTTTTATTTAAAATGCATATATTTTTCTTGTTTCAGATGTAAATATGGTTGCAGAACCCAAACCACATCAAACCGGTAGAAAAAGACAAAATATGACCAAAACTGGAAACGACTGGTAAGATTTTTTGTAATAAAATATTAAGAGAATACTAATACTATAATTAAGTAAATAAAGGGCAACTAGAAGTTTATCTGATAGTTGAATTATGTATTAAAAACACGGAGAAGGTTAAAATACAAAATCAACCTGACCCATGAATTTTTGACATATTTGCTTGATAGTCAGAAAGGGAAAAATTATTTCTAATTTTACTGTCAAATGCATTTAATTTATATTACCATTGTTAAATGGTGGAAAACATAAATCTGTTTATTTTAATACCAAAATTTCGATCTTTATAATACCAACCTCAGGAAACTACCATACATCTTAATAGATAAATGTCAAAGTTTTTTTTTTGATAATTAACAAAGAAAATAAATTAATGAAACATTTAAGAGAATATAAAAGTAAATAAAGGAGCATAAAACTTAGTGAAAAATTATATTAGGAGATAAATATTTCTATTGTGATGCCTCACAAATAAATAATAAATATTAAAATCGTTGGATGATATTGTTTTTATCGTACTTGTGATTAATGTGTTCTTTATTTTTATTTTAGCGAGTTTTTATATCTAATTATATTGTATCCAGAGGGAATAAAATTTAATGAAACCTATAAGGTCAACTATTATTCTTAAATGAATAAAAAAGTTCAATTAAAAACAAAAATAAATATATTTTGTTATGTAAAAAGCGAAAAAAATGAAGCAGAATTTGCTAATGAAATGGAAATATGCAATGCTAAAGGTCTCAATATATTTGTTTTTATTTACATTGTTTTTCTTTTGATTTTTAATTAAACCATTTCTTGCAATTTTAATTTCTGTGTGTTCGACTGACTGATAAGTACTCAAATTTTCGAAGTCAAATTTATATAAGGATTTAAACCTGTGTTGACCACAGTGTTAAACAAATCATGAGATCTCGTACTCTTTTCATGTTAGGTTGGGATTTTTATTTTTATTTTGAGCAAAATTGGGAACCACATTTTTATTCTAGAATACTTCCATTAAACAACCCTTCTATATAAGGAATGTTTGTATATTATTTGGGATATTTTTCATCATTGAGTTTACAGTTTACAGTTTTTCCATAATAAAGTCAAGTTTTTTTTTGTGATATTGACAAGGAGCGAGCGCTGTTTCTTTTTTGATTAAAAGTGTGGTGGGACTGAAAATTAAGGAATTGTTCTAAAAAAGTGTGCTTATGGTACCAATCGTCAATTATTTTATTTTCTCTATTTCTTTCTAAAAATAAATTCAATTACAAACAAATTATTTTTTCTATTTTGTATTGATTTGATCTAGACTCTATTCGTTTTATAATTTACTGTTTTTAAGCAATTTATTTTATTAAATTTTATTTTTCCTGCAAAAAAAAGAACTGTATACAAAAATATATATATAAAAAAAGGAAACAGCGTTCAAAGGAACAATTCTTTTTAATTCATTGTTTTATAAGAAATATTAGAATGGTGAAAATTCTCCCATAAAATATGTTAAAGCAAGCCAACTATTTATTACTAGGATTAAATTGCAAAAAGTTATCTAATGTTTCGGTAAATTTTATGCACCTTTATTTACTTTTATATTCCATTATATTTTTCCATTACTTGTTTTTTAAATTACTACCTTTGCTAATTAACAAGAAAAATTATATTTCCATGTGTTTATTAAGATGTATCCATTGTATTGTAGTGCCCTGTGGATGATAACGAAAATCGGTATTGAAATAACATATTTCTGTTCTTTTTTGACTCCTTCCAACAACCTACCACCTCTTAAAATCAATCTGAGTCACAAACCTCAAAGAAAGATAATGTTTCTTGGCTATTTTATTATACAAACCCTTTACATTGAAAAGGATTAAAAAACCGCAATAACGCAAATATAATGCGTAGCTTTTATTAAAGAAATACAAATGCTATTTATTATAGACGGCATTAAAAGAAAGAAGGCAAATATTTGAAAGAGATATATATATTTTTCTCTTTTATGCAATAGCACTAATGCCTTTCTGGCCGAGTTGAAACCTGAATTCATATATGAATTTTACATGAATGTGAAATATTCTGAACGAAAACTCTATTTCCAGCAAAATATTGCTGTTTTACTACGGTTTTTTATTTCCGGTGGGATTAACTTTTTTAAATATGTATCAGAAGTGCATTCTTACGGGAGCGATTATTAGGTTCAGAGAGCTGCCTGGAATTCTTCGGAAAACAATAAAGTTGAAATTGCAAGGAATATGAAAACTCAAAAGTTTGTAGAATTGGGTTTTGGGAACAATCTTATTAGCACGTAATAAAAATTCAAATATTCATAATATAATGCAGCATTGTCACTCTGGAGAGATAATACTAATTGCTTCTTATGTTTTGCATGTATTTTCATTCCATAACAAGTGATGGAATAACTTTCCGTAATTGTTTTAAACAATAACAGCCATGGATGTCAAAACTGTCAATGTCAGATTTAAAAGGCGGGGTCGTAATAGCAAATTTTAATTTAAATAAAGTAATGAGTGAAAAATCCAGTGAATTTTTGGTCGTGAAGAAAAGACGGTCTGTTACTCGATTAGAATAACAAAATTCGATACTCGTGGTTCCTCACGATCGCTAGCGCTAACGTTCCACTCGTATCGAACTTGTTTTCATTCTGACCTTGTTACAGAATCTACTATTATGAACCTACAATGAGGTAAACCAATCAAATTATGCCGTCAATCCAATTACAAGGACGGTATCAATGAAACAAAGAAACGAAAATAATTAAACTATTGACCAAAGGTAAGCTCCAGTCCATGCATAAAGACGAACAATCTTGTATCGTAAACAATAAACTTTATGAGAGATATCTTTAAACTCTAGCAACAGCATGAGGTTATTGAGAATTTTTCTAAAAAAGTTCTTTTTTTTTTTAATTTAGAATACCAAAAAAGTATCATATTCTTTTTTTTTAAACCGACAACGAAGTATACAGCATCCTTTAACTTATAAACTTTAGCACCAATAGAAAATCCAGCACAACAGTTTAAAACAACAAACGACTGATTTCTTTTCAATTAAATCGAGAACTTTCTATGAAGGGCAGAGTTTGTTGCTTTGATCAATACAAAACTTTCGAAAGTTGCTCACTAATAAAACGACTCTTTTCAAACAATAAAATAATTTGATATGCTTGATCAATTTTAAACAAGTGAAAAACTTTTCTGAAGTATTTTCCATGTCCCATCATTTTGGCGAGAATATAATTCGAACTCTTCAGTAATAAATCAAGCAAACATGATACTTTTCTTTTATTAAAGAGTAAAAAGGAGATTTTATATAAAAGAACAGTAAAGAGAGAAAGGAGTCTATATAACTAAAAATATATATTTAAAGTTGAGAGGAAATCAGTATACATTTCTAATAATAAAGATAATGATGTGGATGTAAAAACCAAATAAGAGAAACATTACAAGAAATGACTTTATAAATTATAAAAATAATAAATATAGCTTTATTATTACTTCCTGTTATATTTTAAAAAGTGTTTGCCACTGTCTAATACTCTTGTTTTCGGAAAATACGTTGCATGCGTGAAAGTCCTTCTGAAATATATGCGAAGTAAAAGTCAATTTTCTGCCTTGATTGTCAGTCCTTTGGTTAGTGGTTCCGGAAAATTAAAAAGTATTTCTAGATTAATTTTAGAATGTCCCAATAACATGCAACATTTCTAAATTATTTTGTATATATCCAACGTACACGAACATATTATAATAAATTAATCGCCAAAAGAATTATTATATTTGTAACTTTTATACGGCAATATGGGCAAAAATTTTGATCGCATACTTATATATTTATTAGCATTTTGAATTTACCAAGGACTTACTGTAATTTTTGGAAATATTACTCTGTTTTGGTTGTGATGTAATACAAATAACTCGCCATTTTAATACCGTGTATTTCAATGAACAAAAAATAAACACTCATCGATTTGAAGATTTAATTGCTTATAAAAGATTTAAAAAAAATAAAGGCCCCTCCAATTTAAGCCACTAGATTATTTATAAGGTTTCCCCCACACTAACACCAAAGCCATTGTATATTTATACCGGGAATTAATGACTTCAAAATATTCGAAATCGAATTTGGAACGCTTTAATCATTATTTATTTTCGTATTAAAATAAATCCGCGCTACGAGCTTGTACATAGATATGCAAATTAAGAATGACGGGATTTAAAAGAATAAAGGGCGTAGGTATTGAGTTTGGCCGCAGCGCAAAACCAAGAAATCCCCTATTAAGACTGGGATCAAAAGCGTTAAAAGGGCTCAAATCGAGACTCGGAATTGCATACTTGATTTCCCGTTTAGTTTCAGATTTAAAAAAGCATTTGTAGTCCTGTTCTGAACCATGCCGCGAAAGTATAGCTTATATCTAAATTGTTACTTCAACATTTTACCATTTTGTGCAAATACTAAATTACATTTAGCATAAGAGGTATAGAAAGCTGTTGTAAAAACTGGTTGCAATAAGATTTTATAACAACTCAAAGTTCGTACGACTCATAATCGGTTTGGTAAAGAATAACCCAACAGGCTGGAAAATGATAAAGACCTAGTTTAGTAGGTGGATACGACAGGCAGTTTTGTTTTGTTCAGACAATTCAGCCTTAGGCCTATTATACCTTTCTGTCTCTCTGTAAGTGCTTAAAGAGTTTTGTTGCTATAAATATGTTTATTTATATGACAGTAACCAGTTATCAAGTTTGTTAATAACCTAATTTCTACTGCTCCGCTGCTTTTCCAAAACCATTTAAAATACATTTATTGACCAATTAATACAGAGTGAGTCACAAATATTGGGTTAAATTGAACTGTACGTTCAGAAGGTAAAAATGACAATATACAACTTAACAATAATTAGATCGCACCATTATGAACTTCAGGGTATTGAAGTTGGGAAAATAAAATTTACTTTTGTTAATAAATCAGCCATATTCCTAGATACAGGTCTAGTAGTGGCTATTTGTTTTTATTAAACACTTTATGAATTAATGAATAAACATTTTATGAAAGTGAAGCTTTTTCCTGAAATTTTAATAAGATGACCTTATTTCATCATGTCTTAATCAAAACCAAAATGAATTTTTTAATCATAAAAATAATCAAATTGCCGTTGTTTCATTTAATTATAAAAGAAGTAAATAGCCTTTTTCCATTAAATTTATCCCTTTTGTGTTAAAAATCGTTAGTTTTTTTATCTTTTCATTTTATTTTAATAAAAAATTTTTCATATTAAAAATGTTTATAAATTACAGTTTAACAAAACTAAATCTTCCTTAATGAAATTTTAATAAAATTGACCTGTTGGCTGTAAAATAAATACATTTATTGTGTACTTCAAGCGATCTAAAATGATAGCAACATACCTTTAAGAATTTTACGTGCCTACTGCTTCCACTTATCCATAGCTCTACCTTTGCACCCAAGTTGTCCTCTACCGAGTTTGCCTAGTATAAACAATGTTGCTGGAATATCCATTGCAACACTAGTGATCCTATCTAGAATTTTGTTAAACCAAGTACCGATTCTGGGCTATTATACCTGACTACGGACCCTACTCGTGCTATTGAGAATGCCTTTTCACTTACTTTTATCCTATTGTAACTTGATACTCCGGTAAGAATTACTGTAGTGTAAAGATAAAAGACGTCTTTAAGCAATCAATTTATTCAAAAAAATGATCATAATGATAAACGTAAAAATGGTTAATTGCTTTACTAGTAACTTTCGAATTAATCTCATAAAAAAGTGTACTTTTATAAAAAATATTATTATTTTCTTTTAAAGGATCCTTTGATTTTTTATCCCAATATCATTCTTATCTTATGAATATATTTGCAACATTACAATGAATTTAAAAATTATAAGTTTGACTTCATAAAAATATGAAAGCTATCAAAATGTTGATATACCTGTATGCTTCTAAAAAGATGATTACCCTATTAAGTTACCTTCACTATTGTTAAAAATCTGCACTAGTTTGAAATTAAACTTGCAACACGGTCCTGTTAACTCAACGATTGAATAGAATTTCACCTCTGCCTAATAACAGCTTCCAAGGAATCGGAAACGTTGCAGTTATGTTACAGTAGCAACATGGAAGTTATCTACATAAAATTATAGATTCCCAGCTTTCTAACAATTACAGTGTGAGCCTTTAGTAATTGTGGTTTGTTCTTTAATCTGGTATCTTGTAGTCACGTCTGCTTGTTGTAGTTCTGGCCTCGCCTCGCCTTTGCTTAATCACCGTCATCCTGCCGTGCTTTATGTTGATTTTACCGGTTAATTATAGGCTAAGCCGGTTTTTGTACTTGTACTTGTACTTGTAATTAATACTTAACATTCTAGATATTTTATAGTATAGAGATAGTATGGAATTAATGAATGAAAAGGTATATTAATTAAAAGAGGAATTATCATATTCAATGTGTTTGTATATCAATGAAAGTGGAAACATGCTAACCATTGTTAAAATAATTAATAAATTTTAATCCATTACATTGTAATCGGGGTGATATTAGAATAATAAAAATTCAACAGCTAGCGTCTGTGTTTTCGTAGATTTTACAGTCAATGGAAAGACGATAAAACGAATATTTCCTTGTTGAATACAAGTACGGAACAGAATAATAACAAGATAACGGCTACCTCATACTCGTGAATTTTACATTATTACGGTTAAGAATTGTCCAAATTGCATCTTCGTATTCGGATCTGCTGCATTTTGTTTTGTACATCGCAAATAAAAATGACGCCCAACCAAGTGCAAATGAAATTGCTAATGTTCTTTTTACGCTCGGATTCATAAAGGGGAAACAGGATCAATGGACTTAAAGAATAAAAGATTATCTCTTGGAAAATTTGATAGCGGTAAGAAAATTAATATTATTTTTAAAATACATTCAATAGAATTTAAAAAACAAATTTCCAGAATAGAAAAACTTTATTATTCACAAGTAAATGTTAAGGGAGTTTTTGTGCAAATTAATAAAAATAATTTATAATGATTTAGTTCATTTAATTATTCAACCTTAAGTGTGCGTAAAATAATTATCGCAGAAAAAAACACAATTTAAAAAAAGACAAAATCAGCTTTCTTAACAAACTGGTTGTCACGTGTGGATAAAATTTAATTACTACCTTCGATATGACAAAATCTAGAAAATGTAGAGGACGATAGTGATAGATCGTCGTTATCCTGACGGAGTGGGAGCCATGAAAGTGGTACGTTTCTAATTCTGGCACAATTCCACAAAGAAAAGCCACCCACATTATTTTTGTACGAGTTGAGGTGTCGCTTCGATATCCCATTTCTTTCTGGGAGACACACGCGAACGGATCTTTTCGTTAAATTGGAAACATCCACTGTAAATCTCTGACAAGATTGACAGCCGATGTAGATCTGGTTCAGCAACAATGGGAAAAATTCACTTTATTGAAAATACTCCGAATACAAAGCCCTGTCAAATAATAGGTCTGCAATAAAAATATATGGGCAGCTTATGAGTCAGTAAAAATACGAAGTTAAAAATAAGTAGCCATTGGTTTTTATATGTACATACCTAATGCAAAAGTAAAAAAATGTTACAGATAAAAAAATTACTAATTAGTTAAAATTAATCTAATATGTCATAATATATTGTATTGTAATATTGAAAGAATACTAAAGATATAAATAACGTGAATATCAGTTTCCCGTATTTATATACTTTTCTTGCCTTCTCGAATATTCCAGAAAATTCATTACGGTTACGAGAATATTCTTCACGAAAATATTGGGGAAACTGTCTCACCTCTCAAAGGCAGTAACGTTGTTTTGGGGTCTTTAGTTAAAGATATTCCGTGATATTGAAATTGTTCAACTTTTTTTAAACTTCTACTCTTTTTTTTAAAATGATGACCAACACCGTATAATTTTAATATTCATTAAAATGTCTTTGTAGATGACGTATAGGATATTGGTGCCATCTGAAAAGAGTTTTTCCTTAAAACCTCCTATTACAACAAAACTCATTTTAGCCTGTTCGAGAACTTTAACACCACTCTATTAGTATTAGTTTCTTAAATAAACGATTTTATCCATTCAGAGTTTCAGTTTGTGGAAGAAAATGGCTATATTCGGCGTTAAATAGAATTTATGTAAAATCAATTCTACTTAATTCGGATTTTTACTTTTGAAATTGGTTCGTTCTAATATTTTAAAAGCTGAGAGTATCGTTAAGGGGTCAAAATCCTTAGTCGTTTATAGTTCACCGGAACTAAACGTAAAAATATCACCTTTCATTATCTTTGGACTCTGTCGTCATTTCAATCACTTACCCCTTGAACCTAATGGAGATAAGACCGCGCTTTACCGGAACTCATCCATTTTTCGCTTTCATAAAATTGCAGACAAGAAAGAAAATAGAGAAGAAGAATAAGCTCGACTTTTAGGGTCGAAAATGAAGCTGGTTTCTTTTTTGACAGTGATGCAGTGGCATATATTCTAGCAGTAAATAAAACGCTGACTGCTTGGCCAACAAATAAAACGATACGGAAGTGCTAAAGATTGCAAAAAAAGTGTCGTTGATTCTATAGCCAGTCATTTTTCACAATAAATACCTGGTTTTATTTCGTATTTTCAGACCAGCCAATCTTTAATGAAATATCCGACGGCTAGCTGTAAACTATAAAAAATATAATTTTCAAACATTTAAATCAAATTTATGTTCTTTCTTTCAAATGCTTTGAATTTTAAGAGTCGTAGTATAAAATATTTTCTGCAAAAAATAGTATACTATTTATCCAAATATTGATGGACAACACTTGACAGAATTTGTAAATTGATAAAAAAGCAAAGTAAGCGGATCTAATGAAAAATTAGGTGTAAAACAAATTAAAATACAAACACAAAAATCCTTTTATTATATAAATAATAATATATAAAAAAAATAATGCCTTTTACATTCCAAAATACCGACGCTGTAACCTTTCCGACTAATGGAATCGTTTTCGCCTTCTTTGGGACTGGTTCGCCTTTTACTGTCCATTGTCTTGACTGCTGTTTGATCTCCGTTGTGTAATGAAGAACCTAAGTCTCGTCCATAGTTATAAATATGTGCAAAATATATTTGGAATTACGTTTAAATAGCAACAATTTAGCATAAGTTTTTGTACCGATGTGAGCAATCGGCAACCACCTTGTGGAGAGCTTCTCGTGTCCAAAATTTCGCATAATAAGGGATGTGCCCACTGATTTGAAATCACCACACCAATTTCAACTAACTTTAATCGACGATTGTTCCATAAAATTTTATGAATTTTCAATAATATATCTTTCGTTGTAGCCGATTTTTCTTACCTGGAGACTCAGCATCTTCAGTGCTTGTTTGGTCACTTTTAAAATCTGCAATCCAGGTTTGATAGATGAAAATGATTTAACTAAAGTTGAATCAAGCTCAGTTTTAATTTGATGATCAAAATCAACAGTTCGTACCTAAACTTTATTTACATTTCAAATACGACCGATGTAAATAGTGATCGTATTAAGCCTCGTGATTGCTGTTCTTGCTTTTCAGCAAACATCATTCTTATTACACAACGTAAGTGCTCCTGTTGACATTATCCGTTTGTGAAATGTGAGTAGATTTTAGGCGCTTAATTTTCTAGGCACGAGGTCAAAAATAAAAACCAAACACTATTTTTTCGGGTTAAAAGCTTTAATTGTCATAAAATTAAAATAAAATAAAAAATGTTTATTCAACAATAAACTAGAAATACATTAAAAATAAAAACACTACAAAACAAAAGAAATACATTAAAGATAGTAACACTACAAAACAAAATATATTGTTGAAATAAACAGTAGAAACACAGAAGTGGTATATACCACTTGTATATGTGTAGGCGTCAAAATCTGTATTATAAAGACATTTTTCTGGTGGTTTTAGACATATTTAGTGATAAAATTGACATAATCGGTGAAGTCACAATAGGTAGGTAAATACATATATATATATATATATATATATATATATAAATATTCTCAATTTTAAACATTGTAAGACATGAGGGAAACTAGGCGTTCCTTTGATTGACAACATTACTAAACATTGACCGTTCATTACAGATAACCCAGTCTTTCAACTTTTTTTTAAAAGATTTTAAATATATATTGTTTTTCAAAGAAATAGGTAACATGGAATAAATACGTGGAGCTAGGTATTTTGCGCATCTTTGCCCTAAAGTTTTGTCACTTCGAGGGAAAAAAATGCCATCATTCCGTCGAGTGTTGTATTGGTGCTCGTGTACCTCTAATATAATTTTAGTTTCATGGATGAAGAGAAGAACTTTTTTACAGAAAAGTTGTCTGACGTCACATACTCGACATTCTTTATATAATTCTTCAGTAGGATACGAGATAGATCTTTTAGATATCACTTTTAGTATCCATTTTTGAGTTACATTCAGATGGTTTAAATGTACATCAAAAACTCCTCCCCATCCGAGAATATCATAATTCAAAAGAGATTCTACTAAAGAATAGTAGATGGTTTTTAAATGAGATATTGTTAAAAAGTCTCTTAAATATTTTAATTTGGGGATAAGTCCTCTAATTTTATTTAGAATATTTTTTACTTGTGGTTCCCAACGTAAATGTCGATCGATAACAACTCCAAGATATTTTACATTCTCTGATTCGGGTATGTGCTGGTTGTAGCCAATATTTAACGAGCCAAGATTAGGTAATGAGGAACTATAGGAAGTAAATGGTAAGTAACAGCTTTTTTTATGATTTAATGTCAATTTATTTAATTGTAGCCATTTGGATATTTTTATAGTCATTTTCTATTTTTTCTTTCAGTTCTTGCCAAGATGGTGCGGAGTACATGACTGCAGTATCATCTACAAAACTTATTATTTTTCCTGAGGTATTAAGAAAGAGTAAGCTATTAATATAAATGGTAAAAAAATGGGGCCCAAAACTGTTCCCTGGGGAACACCGAAGGTTACCTTCTTTCGAGTACTGAAAGTACAGTTGATTTCAACAGCTTTTTAATAAATCGTAAGCTAAACCTCTGAAACCATACGTTTCTAATTTATTTAATAACCTTTTATGACATACCGTGTCAAAGGCTTTAGAAAGATCTAGAAAAATAATTACCGCGGGAGTTTTTTTATCTATATGATCATAAATAGAAGATGTTAAATTTAATACTGATAATCTGATAAAATGTTGTATTTATTTAAAAAGCTTTGGAACCTATTCTTCATTACCCTTTCTATAATTTTAGAAATATTTGACAATATCGAGATTGGTCTATAATTTTCTATTTTAGATTTATCTCCAGTTTTAAAAAGAGGTTTAATTATACCCGTTTTGAAACATTTCGGAAAATGTCCAAGAGAAAAAGATTTATTTATTATTCTAGTTAATATAGGTGCAACTTCAGACGCTATTTCCTTTAATGCTTCAGAACGAATATTGTCAAATCCTGCCGATTTTTTATTTTTAAAGTTCTTTATTACAGATATTACCTCTGTCGTATCTGTAGGTTTTAAGAATATGGTATTTTGTAAGGGATAAGTATTTTCGGTAAAATTGTCAATGTCTGCAATTTTTTCAGCTAATTTTTTGCCTATGTTGGCATAATATTCATTAAATGCATCCGCGATTTTTTGTTTTTATGTCAGCTGATCTTCATCAGATAAATTAATAACATTTATGTTTGTTTGATGTTTTCTTTTTCCATATAAGGTATTAACACATTCCCATAAAGATTTTGATGAATTTTTGTTTTTGTTTATTTGTTTAGTGAGATAATCTCTTTTAGTTTTATTTATTAGTTTTTGTAAGATATTTTTATAAGTTTTATATCTATTTTTTATGTTATCATTAGTCGGGTTTTTAAAGTAAGTTGGTAAAGAATATTTTTTTCTTTTGTTGACTTTGCTAAACCTGGTGTCATCCAACATTTTAGAAAACGAATTTTATTTTTAACTTTTACGATTTTAGTGTTGTTGTTTATATAACGTTGTAAAGTTTCAATAAATTTATTCGACATTACATCCAAATCTTTTTTTCAAATATATTTGCCCATTTTTCATTACTTAGGTCTTCCCGTAGTTTAGGATAATTTATATAAGATTTATAGTAGCTGTTTGGAGAGTCGTTTTTATTACGTTGTACCTGAAAAGTTAATGCAATTGGACAGTGATCAGTTATGTTGTAACGAAAAATGAAAGATTTAGTATTTAACTCTAGGTCCTTATTATGATTATACATAAAAAATGATCTAGACAGCTGCGGCTAGGCAACCTAGTATATTTATTAATGTATGACGACAATCCACAATAGCTTAATATATTTTTATAATCCTCTACAATATCGTTATCATCCAGTAAATTTATATTTATGTCGCCAGTGAGTATATTTATGTCTGCTGTAGGGTGCAAGTTAGTCAAAAAATTTAACAGTTCTGAATTAAAAGACGTGCTAGGGGAACGATAGAGAGCAATAATATTAACAGTGGTCTTATGTAATTTAAAGTTAAGAACCATCGCTTTGGTATCTCCGATAAAAATATCCGTTTTCGAATAATTTATATGTTGTTTTAAAAAAACCAAAATTCCATCGTTTTTATTCAATGTACCTTCATTATAGCAACCATCATATCCTTGTATATTGAACAGGTAAGGATCGTGTAATTGGCGGGTTTCAGTAAGAACGATAATATCAAAGTCTGAAGAAATGTTGTCCAATAGAACATTCAAATTATCAAAATGTTTGCTCGCACTACGAATATTCATGTGGAAAATTTTAAAATCATTAGGTGACATAAAAGATTTAAAACTATTATTGTCATATATTTCAAGTGCATCTATGGGTTCATTTTCATATTCCCTGATATAATCATTCATGGTTCAATTAAAATTAAATTTTTTTTTTTTTAATTGAAAGAAAATTGTTAAAATTACAGAAAGTAAATTCCTAATAACTAATTATTATTAACAGAAGCAGCGTTTTTTGACAAATCCTCAAAATCCTTGACGCTGTTATGTCTAGTTGGGTATCGTTTTGGTTGTTCCACAATTTTTCGTTTCAGTCCTTGAGATTCGATATCTTCTCCGTTTGAGTTTTGATAGCCGACTTTTTTTAGGACGATATTTCCCAGTTCCTATACAGAATAAATTTTACCATTTATTATTAAGTTATTTTTTTCTATTTTTGTTATTAGGTTTTCTTGGTTGGCTAAAGTAGTATAAAGTTTTTTTAATTTGGTAGTCTTCTTTTATGTAGTCTTTAGCTATAAAGACTCCCGTACCTTTTAAATTTTTTAAATTATTAAGAATTGTTTCTATCAACATATAACTGATAAATTCGACAATAACTGGTCTTGGTTTTTCTTGTTTTCCTTCAAATTTATCAATTCTGTATACAGGGTGTCCCAGAATATGTGGGCAATCTCCAGGATTCGGATAAAATATGAAAAAATAATATGACAAGTTCCCATAAAAAAATTTCCTACAGGCCCTCCCTACTGAGATATAAGCCCCTGAAGGACGCCTCTGGAAATCGGTTTATCTTGAATAATTCTTAAAGTACTTGGTGTAATTTAATAATTTTTCAGTATGATGGTTGCTAGGTAAGTCTCCTCAAAATGAACCATTTTAATTTTATTCGGCTTATTTAGTTTTCCAGGGACGGACTAGCTTTAACAGAATAATGCTTATTTTTTTTACACCCTGTATGATAGAGGCATATCAATAATACTATTGAACAGCTGAAACCTTAAACTAAAAAAAAGGTACTCTTCATCGACATCGATAAAGTAAACCGTTTACGAGAAAAAAATTTTTGTTCCATATGCGTTTTTTTATTAAATATTCGATAAATACCTTATTTTGTTGATATGGTTTAGTTGATATGTACCAGTTAAAATAAACAATAGTGTCAGTTGGACATTGAGTGTGTTTAAGTTTTTGATCTTATTTCTTCTGCTTCTTTTTGATATGGAATTTACGTTTGAGGAATATGTCGACATGCATTTAATGTATGGGCTTGCATCATGTAATGCCTTAGAAGCCCGAAGGCTTTATGAAGAACGATTTCCAAACAGAAGAATTCCTGACAGAAAAACCTTTGAAAGAGTAGATCGTCGTTTAAGAGAGACAGGTAAAAACTAAGTTGTTTTATTTTTAATTTGTACTTATCGGATGATAAAGATTTGATTTAAAGTATTTAGGTCGTAAATAATTTTAGGAAAGTTTGACAAAGCCAGTCACAATTGTGGAAATCAAAACCATCGCGTTGATGGTCTTGAAGAAAACATCCTTAATGCCGTACAAGTAGATCCTGCTGCAAGTGTTCGAAAATTGGCTGCCGAATTTGATTGTTCAAAATAAATGGTCTTTAGAATCCTTATTGAGCAACAGTTACATCCATACCACCTTCAAAAAGTCCACGCGCTTCTTCCTGAAGACTTTCCGCGAAGGATGGAATTTTGTAACTGGGTTTTAGATCGGCACAGAAACGATGCAAATTTCATTGGTTCAGTTCTCTTCACGGACGAAGCTGGGTTTTCCAAAAACGGCATCATAAATTCTCATAATTTACATTTATGGGCAGAGGAAAATCCCCATGCTTCTATTGTAACGCATCACCAGCACCAATTTGAACCCATCAACGTGTGGGCCGGAATTATCAGACAACACTTAATTGGACCATTTGTATTGCCAAGGAGGTTAAATGGAGAAAGCTATTTGGAATTTCTTCAAAACAATATGCCAGAACTTTTAGAAGATCTACCTCTGCAACTACGACATAATATGTGGTTCATGCATGATGGGGCTCCGCCACATTTTAGTCTAGTAGTTCGAGAACACCTAAACAGGGTCTTCGAAAATCAATGGATAGGAAGGGGAGGACCAGTGGCTTGGCCTCCTCGATCACCAGACCTAAATCCATTAGATTTTTTTTGTGGGGCTATCTAAAATGTTTAGTATACGCCAATCCAATACAAAATCGGGAACACTTATTGGAACTGATTAACTTCCATTGTCGCGAAATAAGGAATAATGTTGGCGCATTGTGGAGGCTCCAACAATCTACAATTAAAAGATGTAGGGAATGCATTGCAGTAGAAGGAGCTCATGTTGAACCGACGTACAAAATGAATCAGTAAAATATGGTATTTATCGAATATTTAATAAAAAAACGCATATGGAACAAAAATTTTTTTCTCGTAAACGGTTTACTTTATCGATGTCGATGAAGAGTACCTTTTTTTTAGTTTAAGGTTTCAGCTGTTCAATAGTATTATTGATATACCTCTATCATACAGGGTGTAAAAAAAATAAGCATTATTCTGTTAAAGCTAGTCCGTCCCTGGAAAACTAAATAAGCCGAATAAAATTAAAATGGTTCATTTTGAGGAGACTTACCTAGCAACCATCATACTGAAAAATTATTAAATTACACCAAGTACTTTAAGAATTATTCAAGATAAACCGATTTCCAGAGGCGTCCTTCAGGGGCTTATATCTCAGTAGGGAGGGCCTGTAGGAAATTTTTTTATGGGAACTTGTCATATTATTTTTTCATATTTTATCCGAATCCTGGAGATTGCCCACATATTCTGGGACACCCTGTATATCTCTTAGGTCTCGGAAATTACAGCTGACACATTTATTTATTAAATCCAGAATTATGCGTATGTCGCTCGATTTGTCTTCTTGTTCTTTAAGACCGTAGAATACCAAATTATATTTCTTTTGCTTTCTTTCTAATGTTAAAACTCTTTGGTTAAGGGTGTCTATTTCTTTTTTAAGTTCTTCGTTTTCTTTTTTTACGCTTTGTAATTCTTTCGTTAAATCTGTTCTCAAATTTACTATTTCTGCTTTTATTTCACTGCTTTGTTTTTATATTTCTTCGTTACTTTTTATTAAATCATTTAGGAGAGTTAAAATATGATCATTCTTTTCATTTTTTGCATTTTCAGACATTGTTACGAACAAATTTAGTTACTTTGAATATTATTATAGTAGGTGCGCATAAAATTCCTTAGATGTCTATTGTTATATTTTTTAAAAGCTTTTTTTTTAGAAACAGTTTCGTGTAAAATATATTATTTAATATGAAGTTTTACTCACTGTCTTTCATAGATTTATCAAGAGCACACTTTTAAACAGTACCTGTTGCTACGACCACTGATATCAAAAGATATGGGTGGTAATTCTGGAAATTTCTCCTTGAGAGGCGAACAACATCAGCTTCAGTACGTATTTATCACCATAACCGATTATCATCACTGTATTTAGTTTATAAATGTTAGTTATATTTATTCACCATCTTTGCAGTAAATCTAAATCTATGACAATTTTTAAATTTGTGTTCGGCTGATTTTCAAACTTATCACTACTTTTTACACTTTTATCGCGGTTTTCGATACGTTTTTAGTATAAAATTAGCGGAGCGAAAAATATAGAAAAGTTCTTTTGTTGTTTTTATGGTAGCTTGTTACAGGTGGCTGTAGATCCTTAATTAACATAATAGAAAGTGTGATACATCGTTGAAATTAACTCAGCAAGAGGTTTATAAAAATGTAAAAATATACGAGGTATTCCATTAAAAAAATGATATGCTGTGACCTTATTACAAAATAATTTTAAAATTTTATTTAAAACATTCTTTCTTATTTCTCAAGATCGGAGTATAAATAAGTTGATCACCCTGTATAATCGATATTGTAATGAAATTAATATCACATATGTTAAAATTTTTTGAAAATATGTAAATATGCCTGGGAATTAATTCAATAAATACGGTAAAAATTTTAAATTATAAAACAAATTACCGAAACTTTTACATATATATACATATATATATATATTTTAAAAATAAATAAATAACGTTTTGAAAACAACTTAATTATTAAAAAAGCGTTAAATTGGGTAATTTATTTAAGCCTAGTACTAATTTAAATGATGAATGCTAAATTTTACAATCATACAATATGTAAACAAGCTTAATAGAAAAATCTAGGGCATTTAAAAAAAATTGTATTAAAATTAAATTAAAGAAATCATAAAAAAATATTATAAGATGGCTGGGATTTCAAAAATTTATAAAATAGATACTCTCTCTAGTCTCTATCTTCAATTTTAAGATGTCGTAAAGTTCACAGTCTATTATGATTTGAATTATATAATTGAAACGTAAATCTAACTTAAAAATTTGTCAACAAGTGAAAAATGCTTTAAAACTCCTGTATTTTAACTTTGTTTTGATCACAACATTTATCAATTAGTTTATGGAATATCTATATTATGGATTTTCACTAGAAAACAAACTTCTTCTTTACCTTCTTCGTTATACATTACAAGTTTCTAAGTGAACGTCCATTTATAAAAAATTTGCAGTAATTGAGACATAGGCTAATTAGCCTATATATCTCGCTGGTCAATTTTACATAAAAAATATTTATATAGATAATTTATTTTAGGTACTTCTATTTTTGAGAATTCTTCTTGCTGAACATAAATGAGAGTTTGGTTAAGAAATTAGTTGCAGTTAATTTTAAATTTAGATTAGTTGATTCCTAAGGAATTAAAATTACTCATTTAAAATTACTCCTAGGTTTATGCATTTGTTAATATTAATTTTAATTTTGATTTAATGTATGAACTCACTCTAATATTGATTTATATCTGTTTTTTGTTTTAAAATTTTTCTTGCTCAATTTGAATACTATTTTATATAATAAATAAGAAGATTTTATCAATTTGAATTTCATATTAATACAAAATAACAATTGAAGTCCCCACATTTAAATTATTGTTATATTAGGGGAGAGGTGGTATGAAAGGGACATTTCACTTCAAAGCATGGTTACAAGTAAATAAAATGATTTAATTTGGTGGTTTTGGTACAAATCGAAACTACGTTTAATCAAAAACTAAACTTTTGTGGCGAATAAGTTCTTAAAAGATTTTAAAATGGGAATTTATTATTTTGAATTTTTAATGCGTTTTGTCCCATTCATAAATAGGTGGTATTGAAAGAGACGTCTGCATTAATAAAAGGGACATGTTGATTTATTAATTATTTTATTGAATGTTTAACATGTTAAACAGTTGCATAGTGCACAGTGTGGTGAAAAAGTAAGGATGATAATGTGGTTTGTTCGCGCATATAACACTATGTTTATCGTTATGTGAGTTTTATGATTATCACAAATTATAAAAGCAGGAGACTCAGCAGAAGGTTTCACTTGTTGAATGAAATGTTTAAGAGAATTTAAAAAGCAATCTTCCGTTATCCATCCAGAAATATTTGCTTGTCCTAGAGCACCAGTGGGTCCATTTGCAAGCAAGTTCTTTAAAGTAGACGAGCGGAAATATGAAAAGAGGAGGAATGGTACCTCCTGCAGCATTTACAAAAGCTAACATGGTAACTAGTGATCCACGTTCCGCAGAACTGATTTGTCCAACTCTTTTTACACCAGCTTGTGCAATTATTTTGGGGGTATTTGTGACTGTACTACAACCTGTTTCATCTACGTTCCAAATCATTTGGGGAGAAAAATTGAATTTCTCGAAGCATTTTTCCAAATTATTGAAAAATTTTTCAACATTATGCTTATTAAAACTCGTTGTTCTTGCCAAGGAAGTACATTCCGGTTTTCTAACTGATAACGTATGGTTTCGTTTCAGAAAACCTTTTAACCAATCAGGACTGGCCTGCTTTGTGATGTCCCATGTGTTGGGTGTAATATCTAATCGTACTGCATATTGGTACGCTAATTCTCGTGTTTGTGTCGTTGTTAAGCCATAACACATTTTTGCAGATGTTTTTAAATAATCACACAAAATACTTTCTTGGTCCTTGGTAAAGATTCTTCTGTTTCCAATATTTGGCTTATATATAAAAATATTTGGAGACTCGTTAGCTTTTTTTACCAATCGCATTTGGACTTCGCAATATTATAAAATTTTGCTACTGATCTCACTGATGTGCCTCTCTCAATTACCTCTTTAATAGCTTTTTCTATAACTGACGAATCCACACGCATTCTTTTCTTCTTTTCTGAAGGCATTTTATACTAAAACAAAAAAGAAATTTAATCTGAAGCTAGACATTGACATCTTTTTGCATCATGTATTTATTTAAGTATTGAAAGGGCCACTTAAATATTGAAAGGGACACGTCCCTTTAATGAATTTTTATTGTGTCCCATTCATAAATATTTACACAAAATAATAAATTAATTTACCAACTGACAGTTTAAACATATTTACCTGTTATGATACGTCTGGATAGCCAAGTATGAATACTTTTTATGTACACATTAACTCTATTCGATATTTACCAAAAAACACTTACTTAACACACTTTAAAAAATACAAGCGTTCTTTACTATTTACGACAAAAAATTTATAAGCCCCCTTACTCTGAAATTACAAGTCCAAATGAAGCGAACTCAGGCGAGATGGGTGGTTATTTAAGACGTAACAGGAGAACAAATATTCGTTACTTTGCAACGAATACTTTTCGAAATAATTGTTAAGTCCCTTTCATTACGTGTCCGTTTCATGGCCCCTCTCCCCTACATGTATTATACACTAAAATATAACAAATAAAATAGCTTTCCAATACTTTTCAAAAAACAAACAAACCATCTCACTCAAACTTCTAGAATCTTTTTATTTATTTTTTTTAAGTTAGTTATTCTGAAAGACTATTTGTTCCTTAAAAATAATGATCATTCTTTTGATTAGTTCTCATTTTTTTAAGATCAAGTGTAAAAAAATCACTGCTTTATTTTTTTAATTCCTTATAAACTTTAATTCAGGCAATTTATAATATTCCGATTCTGAAATCCAACTCTACAGGATCAGAACAAACAAAATGGTAGAGAAATCCGTGCGCGAAGCGTTTTTTTACAGGAAATGAAAACTCTTGTGCAACCGGAAGTCGATATGATTGTTTAGAGGACTTTAAGGAAATGTAAACAAAACTGAGGCTTTTCATTATTTTCTGAAAGCTATTAGAACCTTAAACAACTTACTGAAATAACTTCGGAAGTTGTTTGAAGACGACTATTTTTTGTAGTTTATAAAGAAAACCGACAAACGCGAAGAACGTTTAGGGAAATAACTTTGTTAAATATACTTTTAGTCTTGTTTAGTTTTGTTCTCAAGGACAGAAAAAAATAACCAAAAAAGGTATATATTGCTATGGGGTGTTGAGCGCCACCTGTGGATTATATATTCAACAGAAAAATGTTTATGAATGATTGTATAATTTAATTAGTAAAATATAGTAAAACACCCCTGAGATATCTATGCTAATGGTAGATTCTACAAGAAGTGAACAATTTTTTTTGTTAAAATTTCATCTTTAGGCAATGTTTAATAAGTGAAAGAAGGATGTAAACTCATAACACAAAACTTTATTAGATAAGTAAATTTAAAATCAAAATTATTATTAGGGAAATAAATTATTTAAAATAAAATGAACTAAAGATAAATTAAATCACAATTTAACCCATGTATATGTTGAAAAAAATCATAAAAATTAGCCGAGTACGAATCATTCTTAAAACCCCTTAACTCATTAAAAATTTTCTATAATATTTCTGTAATAAACAATAATACTACTGACAACTAAGATATCTATATATATATATATATATATATATATATTCTCCAAGTGAATAATCCAACAATTAAATAGTTATTTGAAAATAAATGGACCATAGTCCAGAGCATATATTA
Source organism: Hermaeophaga mercurialis (assembly GCA_951812935.1). Classification (NCBI taxonomy): domain Eukaryota; kingdom Metazoa; phylum Arthropoda; class Insecta; order Coleoptera; family Chrysomelidae; genus Hermaeophaga; species Hermaeophaga mercurialis. The sequence continues at coordinate 22,297,805 of OX638358.1, read as the reverse complement.
AGTTAGGTATTTACGTTTTTCTTATTGTTATAAAATAATTGATCTTAGTAATATGAATCATAAGTGTTAAAATTTTGGTGAAAATAATAGCGAAAATGTTCAAAAAAGTGTATGTGTGTAAAGTGTATTTGAGACATTATAAAATATCCAAAAGGTATTTTGGCCATTCTCCAATATGAAAAAGATACTTTTGACTCGCCTTATATATAGATTTTTCGATCATTTGAGACCATTTTTTTACTATAATGGGCTGTGACATCACGGTTTGATAAATCCAACAAGCCCACCATTTTGAGAGCATTCATTCAAAATCTATTGCCAGAAGAACTTGTGCTGGTTTGAAAAAGAAATCAATAAGAATAAAAATTTTCAAAAACATAAAGATAAACATAACCGCACATTTGGACTTAAGAGATTATATAGAAATAGTAATACATAGTTATGTAAATGTAAAAAAACCTCACCGTTCCTGTGTATTCTAAACCAAGAATATTTTCCCGCCACGCCGCTGAACAAAATGAATCCTCTCAATTATCTAGGTTATCCCAAGGAGTGATATCCAAAAAGCTATCCAGATTTCCTTAAGGACGAATAGTCATGTGTGTAGTTTTATGTTGGTTTCACATAAAAAATTATTAGAACTATCACAATAAAAGCTTTTACGATCTGATTTAAATTATTCATCAAATAATATTGGACATTATGTTATAATTTTTCTTAACCTTAATTAGTTTAACAAAATTCAACATTGTATATTTATTATTATCATTGCAAAATATAAATAATTCATTCAATTTCAAATAAACACAAACTTATCGATTTTATAAAACGTCAATTTGTCTTGTTTTATATTATATTAATTTGTTTATAACTAACCATTGTTAAAATTCAGATTGTTTGATTTTATTATTGGTATAATTACTTTCATCCGTTTTCCTGAACTATTTGTTCGTTAATAAATTCTAAAATAGATACATATTAAAAATCGATTATAAAGTGTAAAATGTGTCTATAAAATTCGATTTTACTGAAAAGCCTAACAAATTGATTTAGACAACACACAAATATAAATAATAATAATTGAATTTTATGCAATAACATTAAATTACTTAATTTGTTAGCCGGTTAAAACATATAATAACATTAAATAAATTTAACCTAATTAAAGAAACGAAAGATATTACTTCGTCAGACCACGAAACCCTGTAGGCGATAAGTTTCTGGATAAAAAAATTAAAAATATTTTAAATCAAATCGATAATTTCAATTAATCAAAATAGTTATTTATTCTATCAATTATCAACTCATTATAGTATTTTCTATTGGTCAGTATTTATCTTTCTTTTTAGTTATTTTATACCTAAAGCAATTTATCATTAATGAAAGAATCAAGGAATAATCTTACTAAACACTAAATGTAGTCTTAATATAATAGCAAAAATAGTTGTCATTTAACCGCTTTCTTTTCGTGACTTATTTATATTATATATATTTGATGATTAACATTGATGACATAAAATATTTGCAATAATCAAAAAAGTATTTACAACATTTTTATACCAAGATAAAATTTATACAAAGTCGTAAATATCAATTAAATGTTACCAAATATTTGATATCATCCATTATATCCTTTATTATTAATGTTCATGTTCTCCTTTCTTCGCATACTTGTTGATCATTGATTTTTCTTACTCTAAATCGATTCGTTGAGCTCAAATGCGATCCATGATTTTGTTGTGGAAAACGACAAAAATCTAAAGTCTCCCTCTAATTAAGGAAAATGTTGAAATTTCTTGCAATAAATAAATGTCTTTTATTTTTCTAGTTGTCCACAATTATTAACATAGCTTTAATCGCATATTCATCTTTAATTGATATAAACTCACTTTTTTTTACAATATCACTCTAGTTTATTGTGGCTCTAGTAACTTCCATCATATAATTTTTAATTTACACTGTTATTTTAATGTAATAGTATGAAAACCCTCAAATTTTATAACTTAAATGTTTCTTGTACAAAGATTTTTTACTAAATTTCCTTTACAAATGGATTTTATAAACCTGCATTTCAATGGTACTTTGATCTCTAAAATTGACTAAAACCTGTCAAAATCCACTATACTGGGCTAGTTAAAAGTTTCTTTTTCGATTTTTGAATGTCCATCATAATACATAATTTTACAAAATACATTAAAAATTATATCTTTTCTCCTATTTTTATTACTAATGATGTCTTCACGATCTAATATTATTTCATTAAAATCCTATTATATTTTGTATGAAAACGTCTTATAAACAAATAGTATTTCATTTAAAATACATATTTTCCTTTCAACAATTTTACAACTTACAATAATATCCTTATCTATTTCATGTCGTTGCAATATATTTAATTAAAATCTCAAAATATTTCTTTTGTTCCTTCGGTTAATCAGTCATTTTTATGAACACACAATTTTAGGGTTTAACCAAATATTTCTCTATTATTCATTTAACTGTTCATTTTGAATGCTTACGAGTTCGAGGCATTCCAAAAAATGCTCTATTAACCCTCATCTCGCATTTGCAACAAGTGGTATGTAGTCGTCACTTTTATTGTGGCTTCAGAGGCTTTGTACTTGAAAATTCCTTCACGCCCTTTCAGCCAAATAGCAAGTTTCTATTGTAGTTCACCTTTGGCTATTTTACTTCAACTCGACTCGGTTCCCTGAAAATACGTTTCTCTAATAAAACCCAGGTATTTATCTGGTATCTCTGGAATAACGACTAGTTGTGCTGCTAGAGCCAACTTTAATGTCGTCGTATAAAGATTATATGTCGTAAAAGTTTCATATTATTGTTGTTTAATTATATATGTGCTATACATAAAAGTTTAATAAAAAGAAATAATTAGCAAACGGATTACATGAATGTGTATAATTTATATTACAAGAAAAAAATATGCTTTTAAACGTTATCATACCATTCACGTTGAGTTGTAATTATATCAAAAGCGAAGATAACGAAGTCTTTTGATATACCGTAATACAATTTGCACCAAGACTCTTATCGAAATCTCTGAACTACCCCTACATGAGATTATTATGCGAGATAGTGGCAGACAAATTTTCAGGGAGCATATTGAGTTTCGTTTAATACGGAGCTATCGGCTTCGTGAAATTGAACGATGGACGAGGAGTGTTTCACTTCAAGCCCTTTCTCTAATCAGTTTTGCACGATGAACTTCAAACTACCTCTTAACGCGGAAGCAGATTTGATTTGAATCTGTGTAATTGCTCAGATGATTCCGATATCGCCATAGTTTAAGTCCAATTATTAGAACATCTAACATAATTTCCGTGCGAGAATCAGCAGGCGAGAACGATTATATTTTCATTTAGATTGCGATCAGTTTTAATTATAAGTACATATTTCAATGGTGGTATACTTCCAGTATACTGATAGGTTTCTCATTGAATTATTTTCTATTGATTACTCCTTTTCTATTTCAGTCCGTCCTTCATTTCCTATTTCTCCCTTACTCTACAATATTAAAAAACAGTAAATAGAACTCTACGCAAAGCAGTAATTATTTTTGCTGGAATGGGCTTGGATAATTGAGGGAAATTACTCTGAGATGGATGTAAACTAAAACTATTGAAGCATGGTGTTAAAAATTATTCATTTACAAATAAAGTTTGTGTATATCTTGTTTATACCTAGTATATACAATTATTTATAATATTTATATTTATTTTTACCCTGAGGTGTAAAGCGGGTTTGAGAAGTGTCATATCAAGTATTTCTCTGACCATTTATTTTTAACCTTTATTATTTTCCTGATACCTTCCCATGTTATAACCTTTTTTTCTTAGTCTCTCATGATTTTGTCAGCCTGTACAATTATTTTCTATAATCTTTGTCTCATATAGATGAGTGAAGCACTCTTTTGGATATTCTTTAGACATTCAACGTATATGTCCAAGCGATCTTAATTATTCTTCTTTTGTTTTATTACTAGCTTCATCTGTAGGTTTTATCTGTATATCTCGTTTTTCATCTTATCTTTCTTTCGATTTTCCTCAGGAATCTATCTTCCATTGCCTTTATTCATGTTATTTGTTTTTATTTAATGGCCATCGTTTACAACTCTAAAGCTTTTTTTACTATTCCGGTTTTCAATATATTCTTGCTATGTTCTTTTCTGGGAATAATGTTTTAATTATATCAAGTAATTCACCTTCTTTCCCAATTTTTCGTTTATTATTATTTACTATTCAATTCTACCATAATTCTTGATTATAGTTTCTAATTTGTTTTTCCCCTATTTGCATATTGATTTTTTTCTTGATATTATGATACTTTTATTGTTGTTCATATTTGTTTTATTCATTTGGGTGTTTATTACTTCTAGGTTATGTTGTAGGTTTTTTCTAATTTGCTATAAGGACCATATCATCCGCGAATGTCAGTTTTGTGGCAATTTCTTTAATTTATTCATTCTTTGTTTTCTTTATATTTTATGATTGTTTTTGTACATAACTATTACATCTGTATCTAGTTCTTTACGGTTTCTCATATATGTTTTTTTGTAATTGGTCGAATCCTTTCTCTAAATTGATGAAGCATAACTTAACCTAACCTAATCTAATTTTGCATATCAAGTCATTTATACTTCTTTCATTTCTAAAGCCACATTATAAATCCTCTAGGATTACTTTATCTTTATTCCTGAATCTTTTTGCCAGTATTTATCTTAGTATTCGTGTTATTCTTAAACCTCTGTAGTTCTTGCAATTTCTGCTATCGCCGCTCTTATACATATATTAATGATATGATTCCCATTTTCCAGTCTTTCGGTATTTTATCGTTTGTTGTTTTATTATTCTGTTTAACAATTCTGTAAGTTGTCTCTCGCCCTTATCTTTTATAATTATCATATTAAATTCCTTTTTCCTTAGTTGTGTTAGTGTTCCATAACTTTTGGATTTCTTTATAATTATTACAATACAATAATTACAAAAGTAGTTTAAATATTTTTAGGCAAAATGTTTCGGATAATGCCAAATAATAGTGTAGGGTATAATAAATATTCCTGTTATATTCGAATATGGAAGTTACAAAAACCGTTCACACCTCAAATCACATTTTAGACCGATCTTTATTTGTTTTTCGAAACTTGCTTACAGCTAAGTATTATAAAACATAATTTTAACTAATAACAACTTTAAACAAAAAAAAGATAACAAATTCCTATTAATCTGACACTTTGGTAATAATTGCAATATTTTACAATTCATGGCTACATTTTACAGTCATGAGAGTAACCAATTACTTGAAATAGGACAATTTTCACCTCTTAAAATGAAACAAACGTAGATTATGTGATTTATTGTTCCAACAGTCTGACTTTATAAAATCAGCTACTGTCTTATTTTTCAATATTTACTGCTGAATACTATACCATTTTCATTGCTTTACAAAAAATTTTATGTCTGAATATACATACATATTTTATTTTTTCTGATTTACGAAGTAGCATTAAATGCTTATCCAAAAAGTTCTTCTCCTCCTGCAACGCCTTTTTCCTAAAAACCAAGAGTTAGTTAAAATCAAGACACAGACATAACTTCGAATTCGTTGAATCTCAGGACACTTCACATCACGAGGAATAAAAAAAGTATTGGGCGCACCATATTTCCAGGTGGCCCTCATTATGACGTAGTTGCTCTACCAAAAAGATAAAGCAGAAATGGCAATTATTATTTAAAACAATGAACTGGGTATTTCCAAAGGCAATTCAAACTCTGTGTTTTCCAAACAGGAACTCCTTGGGTTTCTTCTTTCTCCGACCAATCCAGAAAATAATTATACTATTTGCAGAATTCGTGCTAACCACTTTACCACCAATGCTCATCATATTCAACACCCTATAATTATTTAAACGGTTGATGTTAGAAAATGGCGGCAATGGTAGCTTTTGATCAGGAGGTCGATATCTACAACATATTTGAATTTCAAAATTAGCTCACGGTAAACCATTTCTCTTAAGATTAGTGCGGAATCCTTTCATTAAATGTAGTGCTTAAAAGAACTCATTAGCTTACCAAGAGCAATAGTCGTAATTGACATAACACTAATACAGGGTGTTACTATATTTGACCGACAACGCTTTACCCCAGAGAGCAAAATTGACAAAATTACAATAGTTGTTCAAACTGTCGGCCGTTTACTTGTAAGCACGTTCTACACCGTTTTCTCATTGAAAAACATGTTTTTGAGAATAACTCCGGATTGGACTGAATGAGTTCTGTCGCAGCTTGAATTCTCGCTATTAGATCTTCTTCAGTTTCAACGATGGTTTCGTACACTAAGGACTTCATGTAGCCCCAGATAAAAAAATCCATTTTTCTCTAAATCGTCTGTTTAGGAAATTTCTAGCACTTGCAGCAAAATGAACAGATGCCCCATCGTGCTGAAACCACATGTGTTGTCTAATATTTAACGGTACATTTTCCAACAATTCATCTAACACTTCTTCCAGAAACCGCGTATAAATATCGCCGACAGTTTGAACAACTATTGTAATTTTGTCAATTTTGTTATTGTTGTATCTAATACATTTGTTTGAATTTAAATTTGATAGCTTTTGCGTTATTGTGATTTTTACTTTTATCAAGTTCTCAGAAAATCTCAGAAATAGCATGTATTCTTTTTTCAACTAACGCCTAACGCTTAGTTATTATTCGAAATCGAATTAATAGTATGGATTAAAAGCAAATACTTACTTGTTTAGCAAAACGCCGACGGGCAAATTACACAACAAATCATAATTTGTGAATTATCTAAGTACTTGCAGACTTTTGTTCAGAATCAAATATCTACAACACCGTTCATTTTAGCTCCATAAAAGGTTATTACTTTTTTACCTAAAAATGAACAGAGAATTTAAAAAAATTAAAAAAAAATATTTGTTCCAGTGGCGTAAAAGATAGGGGGATAAAAGTTGCCACAAACCCTGATAGCGCGCCACTGGTTAAATTTTTCAAAAGTCAGTTTATGTCAAAATATTACTTTCTTAAAGAGCATATTGGAAAAAAATATGTGGAGGCGTTTCTGATTTATGACAAATTTTTAATTTTGATTTCAAACTTTTAACACCCTGTATCTCGGAAACTAAGCCCTTTAAGGGTTTATGTTCCTATATCAAAATTCATCAATTAACGAGAGCTCTCTGGGGTAAAGCGTTGTCGGTCGAATATAGTAACACCCTGTATAATATGAATCAAATTCGAAGAAAATTAAGGAAACATATTTAGAACAATGTGTTTGGTGAGTTACTAAAAGGTTAGCTGAGTGAGTGACGGAGAGGGTGATCTATAAATAATGGGTTGATAGAATTTTTCAGGCAAATCCATGATGGAGGAAGACAAACCATGTTTCATTAAATTTTAGTTTGTTCTGGCCTAATATTATTTATCCTTTTTTTACCGACAAATTAGAAAAAGAAAATGCTAAACGAGATAAATTTATATAGCTATAACAACCATTTTTATACAGAGCATAGTATTTCATTAAAACTATCCACCTGAAATTAGTTTTAACATATCGATTTTTAGAAAACACATAAAAGTAGAATTTAAATGTCTTTTTTTTGATTTGAATATTTAAACGAAATTATTTTTTTACATTTCGGTGATAATTAAATTTTGTTTTTAATACTCTTATCAATTATTTAGTACTAACCATAGTTAGAGTAGCTAAGAATTATTTATATAAAGTTAGCATTTTTAACCCAAAGTTAATTTTAAACGTAATCAAACTTTTATTGTACTGGTTACCCCAAATTTTTGATTATTTTCACATTAAAGAGTAGATAAAGCGGTAACACTGGACGAGGGTCTTTTCCTGGAAAAAATGTCTTGAGGAAACTGTCGTTCAATAATGAACGGATGGACAAAGTTGTTAGATAGAACTAAGGACAGGATGAACTAAAGATGTCAAATACGGCCAAATGAAGATGGAAGTGTTTTGTTGTGATATATTTAACTAAGGTTAGCTTTAAACAAAAGTTTATATATAAACTAATTAAAGTTTCTAATTTTAAAATGTTAAACTATTATAAAGTATTAAGTACTGTTATTATTTTCTGCAAAATCTACAAATACAAACATTTAATTAGCTATTTGGAATACTAACGAAGATTTCTTTATCCAATTTATAATTGAAAAAATCATCAACAATATATTAAAATTTAAAGACAATCTCACGATTTTTTAAAATTGGGAAGTGTATAGCAAAAATATATCACCCATAAGGTTTTTTTTTCAGTGATGTAAAATGAGTTTAAAAAATATGTAATTACTACGGATGTGCAGATTTCATTAAAATTACATTATAATTGACTAAACGGGAAGTCAATTGGAATATGCCCTTTTTCATTTTTCTAACGTGATAAATTCGCAACACGGCGACATCGAAATCTATCGATAATCAAATATTGAAAATTGAATGATAACCAAGTTATAACAGATGACACCACAGACATGTTGCTTCGTTTGACATTCATTGAAATTGATGGAATTGTTCGGCAATTCGTACGAATCAATCATATGCGTGAAATGATTGTACATCCATTGTACGGTGAATAGATGTTTTGAAAGAAATTAATTTGTACGTTGTAAAATTGCAATTTGCCGCATCACTTGACGACCAACACATTTTCAAATTTTTAATCCGTGGTGTCGGAAATCCATTAAACCCTTAATTGGGCGAAGAGAAGAACTTAAAATTCAGAGTGGGTTTTTTAGGTAAATCGATATATAACCCTTAAAATATTGACACTGTGTGTTTCATATTAAGCTTGTCCCACCAAATAAATTAAGAGTTAGTAATTTGTTATTACTTCATAAGTTATGCTATAATATACAATATATTAGGTAATAGGTCAAAACCTTTTATGTAAAATTAAACCTGGGTAGGTATATTAACATGATAAAATATGTAAATGTAAAATATGTTCATATTACATTCCTTTCTAATAAAATATATAAATATAAATAAAATAAAGTATTTTCGATTTTTAATATCAAATTTTCATAAAGCTGCGGATCTTCTATGTCCAGTAAAATAAATGTTTTTTATTTCTATCAGCTGATCATACTGTATACAGTGATGTACTCATTGTAGCCGGTTGATTAGTAAAACCTGAAAACGAAATTTCATAAAGCAGCTGCGTAAAGGGTATTAACTTCAGCACCCTCTACTAAATGATTATAATTGTGGAAAAAAGTAATTTTGTTTCCGAAGTTATAAATACACAATTTACAATATTACTTCTAAGAATTTGATTTGATTTAGTTTTTTCATCATGTGCCCTAAAAACGTGTATTTTAAAAACAAAATAGCTATTAAATTTTATGCTACATTTCTTAAAAAAACAAACTCAACACTAGTCCAGTTGCGATGTATGTGCTGATGCAACTCGTATTTTCTTAGGGTCAGAGATTTAAAATTACATAATATACATGTGTACATTATAAAAAAAACTTACCTGATATAGTACATCAATCAAAATCCCAATAGCTCTAAACTCTCGATTTTCGACACTGATTGTAAAGGTTAAGACTTCATACCGCGCCTCAAATTACAGTGGAATATATATTGCGTAAAATTTTTATTTTCACATGTAGTAATGTAAAACCGATACAATCTATCAAGAAAAAAGTATTAACGTTAAATACTGGGCGAACCAAGTTTCATTTCTTAACTGTAATACCATAAAAGTATAATACAGTTGGCCAAATATTTTTCAGAATCATTAAGTAGTAAGTAAAAATGTAAGCGACGGACATTAAAACCATTTGGTGCAATATTAACTCGATTTTTTAAAGTAGATATGTAACAAATTTCTTAAAGGGTACTGTTTATTGAGTACGCATGGATTGTCCCTTATTTTATTCTCAAAATCTACTATGTTGTAATTTGCTAACGTCAGCACCTACTAGCAACATCTACTAGCACAATAAACATATATAGCACTGCAATCAGTTTTTACATACTCTTATTCGTAAACAAGATGATATGTAAATTTCAATAAGGACTTAATTTTTCTTAATCAGTAATGTGAAGTTACATAATTTATTCTAAAATATTACATTTGTTCTGTAAAACTTTATTTTCACACAAAATTTATGGTAAATTAACTATTTTCACAAAGTAATTTTTCCAATCTAATTGTTCTTACATATTATAAATTGTAATTTTACATAAAATGTAATTTCAAATAATTAATTCTGTAAAAACTTGTTTCATATATATAAAATTGTGTGAAAGTTATTTAATTTATTTTGAAAAATTACATTAATTTTTTTCAGTGCGGTAACTTAATTTTATTATAGCGCTTTAAATTAGAGTCCATTTCAGTAAAAAGAATACTCTGAAGTTGCAAGGCTTAGAGACGCAGAAACCAAATTGGTGGAAAGAAGATTTATGCCGATACCCATATTTTTGTTTGTTTATGTTTTTGTTTGTTGTTGTGTTTTTGAATCGTTTATCATTGTGTGTTCTATTTTATTTAAAACCATCCTTCCTAAAAAACTTAAAAAACTTTAAAAATAAATGTATCATAAAATGTCAAAACATGTTTTCAAATAAATAACTAAATATCAAATAAAAAGACTTTAAACTAAGATTTATTGTATGTGTTTTGAAGAACAAAGATACTAGTTTAATAGAAAGAAAATAGTTATATTTTTACAAACAATAATTAATAAGATTCATTTAAATTAAAATCACGATTTATTAAAAATGTCAGTAGATACCCATGTTTTTTAAAAAGCTATTACATAATTAACCGTGTATGATTACTTTCCGATTAAAAAAAAACTTTCATCGGTTTTAGTCTAACTGAATAATTGCGAACAGTTGTGTTATAGTTAACCTAAAAGAGTGTTAAAATAAAAAAGAATCACAATGTAATAATTTTCGAAGAGAAAAAACCCTCTAGAGAGCATTGCTGGACTTTATTACCTAAGAAAAAGAATTAGCAACAACGTTTTGACTGATTAAAGCTCAATTCTCCTTTTAACCTATTTTGAGTGTCTGCCATCAATACAATTTTCACATGATTTAGATGGACAATATGGATATGAGATTAACCGCAATCGCAACCAGTAAGACTTTTATTTAATCCAATTATAGTCCAGTAAATAAAGACCGGGAAACCCTGGAACCTGGACATCAGGTCGCGTGCAAATTTTTTTTTTCTCAACTTGTAGGTAAATATGGGTACATTAACTTCTGAAAATATGTCCTTCGGGAGATGAGTGGAGGGGGTCGGAAAATGGCCAGAAACCCCGAAAATCAGGTTTTAATTGCCTTTAGAATTTTTTTCGCTGCACTAATATTTCTTGCGAAAAAAAGGTTTGTAAAAGTCTTCAATTTTCAGAGTCTGCAAATATGTTTTTTTTCAATCAAATTCTGGCACGAGGGGTCTGGAAATACATCAGTCTTCATTTTTCGAACTGTAAAGTCCAATTATAGATGGCGCCAACATATTTCTCCCTGTTTGCGAAATTATCATGGCGATGAACAACCACGGGGAATGATTGATTTCTTAATAACTCTTCAGGTTGGTACATGATTGTTGTCCACTTGGGCCAAGCCATTGAGCTATCCTTATTTGATATGCGGAAAGGGGGCAAATAAATGGATGCGAAACTTACGAAAATCATGTTCTGCATGTAATGCTATCTTCACCTCTAGGGGTTTTGTCTTGAGAGGGCTAATTATTGTTGAAGAGGTTCCAATATTTCCTCGTTATTGTCCTCGGAAATGTGCTGAAAAGATTTGCTAATTTTTAGCATTTTTTCGCAATAATTCATAGTCACAGTTTTTGAAAAATAGAATTTATTATTGAAAAATATATGAGCAACATAACATATATGGGATGTATAATAACTATTCTTAATCACCAATCCGTCACATTTGGCTCGGATGAAAATTCTTGACTGGAGTAATCAATCTCTCCTTAGTCTATTCCGTCTACATCTTCTGTTTCCTGACCATCTACGTCTGGCTCTGTTCCTGGCTCTCCCTCTACCCTTTCTTCTTCAGGTATTGTCGTATCTTCATTTTCCATATCATTGTAATTACAACACGGTCCAGCATGACATGAACCACAAATAATCGAGCACTTTAGTCCCGCTTTGATACTATACAGAGATGACGCGTGGCCGGGACACCTAATAAAATAGTCGATATATACATTGATGGAAAGCTGGGAGTTTGATCTTTTATTTAGTACAATCATTAACCTCCAAAAATTCAACCCTGAAAAGAAAACAACGATTAAAAAAAAACGTAGATTTTTCATCGAGGTGAGAATTTTCTCAATTTTCCGGGAAACTGAAAAATTTGTAGAAAAATAAAAAAGCCATCGATAAGGGGACATTTTCAGCTTTCAAATGATTTGCATTGAACCCCAATATGGCTCTTCATTATTTATCAATTATCGATAGACCCAGGCATTTTCAAAAACTACGAAAATACAAAAAAAAACGTCCCAAGAAGAACGCTTTGTTTATAAAAATACACAAAAATTATTGATTGATTCTTACGGAATACATTCGTCGCCTATCATAGCTTCATTATCCAAAAGGATTCGGTGAAACTACTCTTGATTAAAAAAAATATGAATAGATTGATAAGGAGGGTAAAATATCGAGGAAAAACGAACTTTGGCTAGATTTTTCAATATTCCAGAAAAATAAAAGAAATAAAAAAATAATACTACATTATAGCTACAGGTCCCTCCTTTCATATGAACTTTGAATCATCAAAAAAGATTAATTTTTACCCAAGTTATGGAACAATTTGTCTGCCCGCATTCACGGAGCGTGCTTTCCGAGACGCGGCGCAGCAGCTCGAAAACCAGGCTACGGTTAGGGGTGGTTATCTCGAAAACGGTTAAATTTTTGACAAAAATGATAAGGACCGTTTTTGTAGATAATCGACTGCTCTCCATTTCTAGCCAACCCCCACTTCTCTAAGTGTCATATTTCGGGAGATATCGGCCAAAAACCGGATTTTCGGGATCATTGGCCATTTTCCAGGCCCCACCCCTCACTTCTCGGTGGACATATTTTCAGGGAATAATCTACCCATGAACACCTACAAATTAAAAAAAAAAATTCTGCACGCGACCTGATGTCATGGTTGATACCTTCGTTTATTGGACTATTATGTTACAATGAAATTTTAGAAATGTAAAGTCATTATTTTTAAAATGTTTGTTTCTCAATTAAAAGCATTATGATTAACTTAACGATAAAATAAATACATGGTAAATTATAAAATATTTTATTATGTAAATATCGCTTATTATAACCAACATGTTTTCGATCCAACCTTGAGAAAAATTAACACATAAGATTTATATATTTTTCTATCATACTTTTGATATTTAGAATATTTCAATTCTTTACAATTTTTATTTTAGGATTGATACATTTCTGAATTTGATTTTTGTCAATGTGTAAATGTTTTATTTGTTACATTTAATATTGTTTTTCTGATCATTGCAAGTTAACTATTTACACCAACCAATTAAATGTACTTCAAGAAAATGGACTGGAAAATGTATTTTTCAAAAAACTTTTGAAACATCTTATATGTTTCTCATTTCCTAGGAGATATTTTAACGATTAGCTCTGATGATGGCGTGTTGAAAACGCTCAGCTATGATTTTAATATAATTAAATTTTTGCACACTTTCAAAAGTTGCTTGAAAAAATACATATCTCCAATTAACTTAAGATTGTCTGGAGTTACTCTATAGCTCATGTTAAAAGCATATTCAACAACATAAGATTTTTCAGTTGCACTATATCTTAAATGAATTAAATGTTCTTTAAAAACAACCTTTTCCAGAAATGCTTATCTCAGTGCAACATTCTACTTTTTTTCAAAGGTGTCAGTGATTTAGTCTTTTAGATTTCCAAATAAGATTTTTAAATTGTTTGATGACTTATATTGTTAAAAACTTTTGGAGTCCTTTGCATTAAAATCGATGACTCTGACGTCATTGATCTTCAATAAGCTTAGTGTTGCCATTTAGTCGAATGAAAAATGAGTCACAGTAAATTAGTTTTAATGAGGGATAATATAATTAATAATGTTACGCTTTTATATATTTATATTATTATTTAAGGAAAATTTTAAACTCCTGATTATAGAAGATTTTTCATTATTTCTAAATTATACTATTATAATTTGTTGATTTTTTATATCTAAATCTGGTAAATAGTAGTAACTCTGGCAATCATGTAGAAAACTGTTTCAATTCGAACGTTAAACATGCTAGGTTGCCAAATTTGAAGCGCTATAATTTTCGTACTGCCTCTTATCTTCCCAATTAATCAAAGGCAAAATTGTCAGTGTTTCGAAATTACAACGTTGGCAACAAATTACTAAGTGTATCTGAATCCGCAAACGGTGCGTAGGGTAATATTAGGTTAATTTGTGTATTTTCGGTAAGTATGGATCATTTAGGAACTTTTAATATGGATACGAACATTGCAAGTTATAGTAAATCAGATTCTCACTCTACTAAACTGATACGTCATATACTCCGGGGGAACGATCTATTGTAAAAAATGTATTCTAATACAGGCTGATTTTGCTTTATTTATTTTTTGTTATTACTTACACCTGTTAATCACTGTTAAGCTTCTATAAGTCATTAGTATTAATTGATATTATTTCTTTTTAGAAGTTATTTTTTAAGTTTATTTTTTTATAGAATATTTTATTATTTTGTTTTTGACGAGACATTTTAGAGTGCTTTAGATATGCATTCCCTTAAGGTGGTATGCAAAATTACCATTATAAATAACTAGAAAATTATTGAAAAGTAAAATTACTATGCCACAGGAATCGTATTCGGTTCACTCTCGGACTAGAAAATCTCCATGGCGAAGTAACCCGAAGATACGACGTGACCAATTAAATTAATGACGTAAGAGTCATCCAATTCGGCCCTTTACCATAAATAAAGTTCAATAAATTAGAATTACTAATTATTTTTTTAATAGTTTTTAATTATTATTAGAATAGTTTTAAGCATCTCCTGAAAAATTAACAAAATTATTTTGAGTGTTTCAGTGAAAATTATAAACTCTAATATTACTGTCCCGATAAAATAAATATAACCTTGTGATTTAATGTCTACATGGAAAAATGTCTTTCACAAATAAAAATCTTACCCTTCGAAACCACAATGAAATAACCGCTGACGTCAGTTACCGCTTGAACAAACATATCCCTAGATTTGCAAATGTTTACATGAAACAGAAATATTTCTACCAAATTTAAGTTACACATTTCATAATCTAATATAAATTTACTTACCGTCTTCGTTCGTCGCCTCAACTTGGAGGATTATATGAGATGTCATTTCCAGACCAACTTTCACCTCCGGCGGGTTTATGCAAAATAGAAGATCGTTTTAGTAACGACGAACAAAATTTTCTCGGGCTTGATATTAATAAACGTTTCCGTGTTTCACTGCATAGTAAATGGAAGAAGGGAAAAGATTAAAATAAAAATGTCTCATATTTAAACTATCTCAAGTGTTGCTTCCACTAAATAATTGAGGAAAAGAAGTAGAGAATGATTTTTCCGGTGAAAACTTAATATTTTTAAAATTAATCCATTTTAATAAATTCAAATTAAATCAAAATGGTGTTCGTTCACACGGTGTGTTCTTAAGAAAATATGAAGCCCTTACGTAAAAAAATCGTAGAGTCGAACGGTTATTTTAACGATAACCAATCAACATTCAATTAACTCAATCACGCCACAAAATGTAACCAATCCTACTAACTTTTCTGCAAGCTTAAACTCTCGAAAAAAGTCAGTCAGTCACCGGTTATCATTATAAATTCAAGTAATGCTTCCGGCCATTAAAAATGTTGGTAAATTTGTAATTAATTAGTAATGATATTGCTTATTTTATAATTGTCTCCTACTCATTTCAATTTAGAAGTGATAAATAGAATATCTCTAGTTAGTTCAGTACTCCATATGCTGCAATTGCCCTATCTTTGCCGACATTTCATTAAATAGTTTTTGTTATATTATTCTCTACAAGTAGGTACCAGTCAAATTTTATTACAAAGGTAATACATAACAGTAATTTTAACAACTCACCAGAAACTGTACAAAATCTTTGTAAACCAAAAGTTAAGCAGTGAACGTTATTTGTTCTCAGTGAATATGGAGAATAATTGGAAAGCGGCATATAAATCTGGTATATCAGTTTTTTTTATCTTCTCCAAAAAATATGATTATGATAAATTATTACAAAGCTTTTTAAGTTATATTTTACCGACGAAGGTTTTGCTATTTATCTATAGCATTCTCAATAAAATGCAATTTCTCAGGTCACTTTAGATTAATTAGTCTCAAATTAGTCATCAAATTTTTTCATTGCTTATATAAATTGGCTTCTATAGAATTAAACCAGTTCTGTCTGGAAGGTTATTTCACTAATTTTTTAACACAATAAATCAAGATTTATACATTTCATCATAGAACATGGAAAGGACAATTAATTGGGTTTTCTATAATAATCACATACTATTTTTTTTTCTTTAAACGAAGCTCCCAAAATTTCCGTCATATATTTTGTATTTTTAAAAAAGAGTTATGCTTTTTGGGACGCATGTTTTAAATTTAGATTAAAGTTTAGGTATTAAGTTTATGTAAGCTACTTGATACTCCGAATTAAAAAATGTGGTCTTAAAAATACATTAGTTTCATTTATTTCAGTAGTTCCTGTTCTGTGTGACCAATATTTCAGCAAATTAATGGTGTTAATGATATAAAGGAAAATTTTTCTAGTTTTTGTAGATCTATCGATCTGTGTTTTAATAACGTTTATCTTTACTATCTTGGGAGATGATTATTTGAAATCCCAAAATCTAAGAAGTGTTTATTTATTAACGAAGTATATTCAAACTTTTCGTAAGCATTTTTGAAAGCTTTTACTGTATATGACTATTAGGAAAAGTTGACTGTTCATAAATTATGTTTGGAGAAGTTTTACTTTTAATGTCAATGTTGGAAATCAGTTTTTCTCATTAAATTTATTGTAACACAATTATTTGAGAAAAGCAAAAACTGTTGTGATTTTGCTGTAAACAAACGTAGAATAAACGTTTGTTAAATATTTATTTATAATCACGCAATATCCATATAAATTCATGGCACTTATTTATCTAATTATATTTAATTTTCTTATTTAATATACACGATATTTCTATTACGTTATAATACTAGCAATTATGGGAGTTTTTCTGAAATAAATAAACGAATCAAACCTAGCCGAAACCTTCACGAATTCTCACGAACGTTCATGTGCGTGCACAAATTATAATGACAAAAAAATATAAACGTGATTATAACTATTTCAATAATATTGGCTTATAAATGTTTTTTATAAAGGTTGTGGATAAAATATTCCAAATATATATTAATTACTATTGACTAATCCGTACTTTATTTTAAATAATTCGGAAAATATTTACGAACATGAAACCCGTATTAAAGAAACATTGTACTGGGGGACAAACTAAATATTATATTTTGAAATTTTCATTATATTAATTTAGTTAGGTTAGATATAATATTTCAACAATCAGTGCAATTTCACTAACAGTAAAAAATAATGATGTTTTAAAGTCATCTCAAAACATATAATTACACAAGCACAGGATACCAGTACAATTTGAAATGTAAGTTATACCATATACTATATTTGCAAACTGATTTATTCAAAGTTATTATACTTCTGTATCTATTAATGTACATAAATATTTACTTGTAGAACGGCATGTTATTTTCTCATTTTTACGGCAAATATTAAACGAAAACTAATTAATCAATGGCTGTATTACTTAATTGTGGAAATTATTAAGAAATTTAAGTTTTCGTTGGAAAAAACCACCCTACGAAGGGGATTAATTTAACAGTATGAAAAGTGTAGACATTCGAAATTCAAATAAACAATACTTTTTAATTGACAAACTTTTAAATTATGGCAATGAAACATAACCTTACATTTTTCTATTATTTTGGCGATTTTCTCTACTTTTGTGTCGATTAGATAACGCTGTACGTTTGTGACGTAGAAAATTTAATCACGTACTCTATGACGTTTTTGTAATACGAAGTCTGTAACACAAGTATTAATATATAGGATTTTTAATACAAATCCCGTTGCACGTCATATATCAATTATGAGATCACGACCCTGCAGTGTTGTCGGCTTGTCTAAATTGTCGAGGAATGTAGGAAGTTTCAAAAATGTAAGGTTAGGTTATGTTGTTTAGCTTTTTTATTATGAAATATTAATTTATTGAAGCGTATATGAACAATATATGATCCTCACACTCAAGACACTTCATCCTGCCAGTTTTAAAGTACATTTGAAAAATGTTTTTCTCAGTTGATTCATTAGCAATCTACAACTGTGATATTCTTCTTCTTCTTGCTGTATTATCTACTTTTAATATTCAATAATCTGTTATAAAAATCGTTATATTATGTTGTTTATTTGTACTACATTTTTATTAAATAAATAAAATAGAGACATATAAAAAAGATAGCAAACTATTTATTGTTATTAAAATAAAACAATGTTTTGTTTAAAAAAATATATATTTTTCTTATAAGAAACAATTCAACTACAATATTCGAATTCCTACAAAAGGTAAATCCTTTCTCCTAATTCAAATCTGAATCACTTGAATCACAGTCATCGCTGTTAGGATTAATAATAATGGGATTAATTTCTAGTCTATCAAAAACTCTCTCTCTTTCATACCATTTTTGTATTTCTTTTTCTGTATGTTTAATAGAATTTTTCCATACTTCAGGAGTAATTGTTCTAAGAGCTTCAGACCACATATTTAAAGAATCTTGTTCTTTATTACCGTCTCTGCCAATATGTTTATTATAATATTGCTTAGAAAGGCCCCAAATAAGTTCGATGGGGTTGAAAACACAATGATAGGGAGGAAGACGTAACACTTTATGTCCATATTGTTCTGCTAAATTGTCCACCAGATATACTTTTGGTGGTTTGTATCTGAAAAAGAATATATTTTACTTGCGGTTTTTTATAATATGCCAACATCGCTAAATTCAAAACTGTAACATCGATAGATTTTTATACTTACTATTCAACTTTTTGCAGAAGTTCATATTTAAACATATTAACAGAAAAATCAATATTTATATTTGCTAGCCACTCTTGTATTTCAGCTTTGTTTGAGCCTGTATTGGGTGTTTTGTGCAATAACATGCTAACAATATACAAGCTCTTTACAACGACTATTTAGTTTTTTTGGCATTTTGTAGAAATAAACGTCAATAATCAGCTTATTCACACTATGTTTGTTTTGAAAAAAACAGTTTTTTTTATAAGTTAACTATCTAGCAAAGCAAAAAAATAAAGACAATATTATAAAATTACCGAAAACGTGGTGAAAACACACAACTGGTTGACGGCCGGACGTCAGAAATCGTTGAAATATTTCAATCTAAATACTCGACAACGTCGCATCAAGGCATGCCAATCGCTACAATGTCATTTCTTCATCATAAATACGAGTCTCATGGGCGTAGAAAATTTCAAATTTATTTAATGTAAATTATGGTTTTTTGAGTACTAAACATATAATAATGATTTATAAAGTTTATATTATAAAGAATAAGACGTATATAAGCCAATATAATTGAAATAATTCTAAAATTATCAAAATAATTACGATTACTTTTTCGGTTTTTTAGTACTGTGACTACGTTCATGAGTCCTCGTAAATTTTCGTGATGTTTCGTATGATTTATCTTAGTTAGGGAAATTTTAATTAGTTGGCAGTACTATGACGAAAGAGGTACGTCACTCCTGACGTGCAACGGTATTTGTACTAAAAATCCTATATGTACCATTTATAAAGTTATATTTAAAAACTACTAATGCTTTAGCGAAATGACTTAACATTTCCACAAAAGATTCGTTTAAACATAAAAAAATATGAATAAAATTAATTTCTTCGCTCGAGAGTTCAACGAAACAATACCGCTTACTTCTCATTAAAGTGCGAATATTAATTTGCAGGCACGAAAGAACAAGGAAACGTAGAATATCATTTTCTATTAATGTGAAGGAGCTTAATGCTTTCGCCTACCCCAGTAATACAAAAGTCACCTTCCTCTATAAAAATACTGATCTCATCCCGAGTACGATTATCAAAGCGTCTCTAGTGTAATGGGATGAGAAATAATGGAGCTTTGCATCTACCGTGACTTTATTTTATTTTCGAAGATAGATTAATTCTTGAACTGTCGCTTACTTCATCGCTCACAACTTTTAACGTCCATAACTTTGTAGCATGGAAAATTTTCCGACTCGAACAAGAGCTGTAATTATTTTCGGTTTTATTATTTTTTTTATAGATGTTTTTGTGACGCTTGCAGATAATTTTTTTATAAGACGCCGTTTAAATTTCCTAAAATATAAATATTATAAAATTTATACTAAGGACTTTATCTGTTAGTTCGTGTCTTTCAAATAATATTTCTAATCAAATAATCGTCTTAACTCAACTAGATTAAAATGTTACTCATTTGTCACGATGTGTTTTTACTCTGTGGTACTACGGAAGAACCACATTCGAGGCCGATATTTTTTTTCTTTAGTGGGTCTTCTATTGCACATACTACTATTTTTCTATAGTTAAATACTAGCGAATATAATTTTTTAATTGAAAGCACGCTAAGAAAGTAGTTATCCATTATTAAACAGTTTCAGAGAAAATAATATTTTTTATTACAAAACCCAATCGTATCTTATTGCAGTAATTCTAAAAGTTATACACTCTAAATGAAGTTACTTAAGAATGCAAGTCAAAATATATTCACCATCTTAATTTAGTTATCAGTGTAACTTAATAAAAGCCTCGACTATGAACACGGGGGAAATTATGTATAGAGAGTTTGGAATGGATTTGGCCATGATTTTCGACAATCGCGCCAGAGCTGCTGAAGCGCAGTTTCATTATGTGATTCGGTTTTTGGTCTCCAGGGGTTTAAATGGCTACACGATGGACCGACTTGTTGTGCATTATTAACCACCTAAAACTGTTCCTGTTGATTAAATTATAAATTTTTGCACAGCTCGATAGAATATCGGTTGTTATTGGAGATACTATTTAGTCTCTAAAGATGTAATTATCCTTCATCTTAGAAATATTTGAAGCAATTTAGTTATTTTGCAATATAATTTAATTAAAAATATTCCAGATAGTAAGTTAAGTTAATATCCCTAAATTAAGCTAGATAGTGGGATTAACCCGCTCTATATCAGAAATACAGGGGCAATTCAATGCTTATTATTAAAGGTCCACGGTAGCTTTTGCAGAACCTACAACCAATTATCGAAGTAGTTAACTATATAAAAATCAGACCGATGAAATCACAGATGTTATCTGTTCTATGTAAAATTATTGGATTTGAGTATAAATCTTTACTGTTTTAGTCCTCATCCACATCGTTATCACGCGGTAAGATGAAGCTTGTCTACGAACTAAAAAAATTTCTTTTATAGCTATATTTTTGAGCGAGATGGGTTCCAAGTATTCAGTAGATTTTTACGATACTTTATTTTTAACGAAACTTTCGTATTTAGTAGGCATTCGTGAAAAACTTAATACACAACCTTCAACTTCAGGGAAATAATGTAAATATATTAGATTTGAGAGAAGACTGTGGTGCCAAGAACCGTGTGAGCTCATTTAGAAAACTTGAGTAAGAATTTCAAACGATACTTTTTTGCAGAAGATGATATCAAATTGTCCGATTGGAGCTGAGTTTTAGATCGATTTGACACTGCACCTGTTAGACTATTACTACAACAAGAAGAACAACTGACAAATGTTTCGTCGAACACCTAAAAAAAATCAATTTTATTAACAAATCTTTAAATAAACACATGTGATTAGTCCTTAGATAGAATAAGTTAATTTTTATGTTAAATAACATTTTAATAAAGAAATATTTTATATCTTTTTCAATTAAATTAATGCCTCCCACCCCCTCGGGATGGGTTTGAGAATCTAGTAGCTAAAACGTATGAATAAATCGTTGCTAATTTCTTATCCCCTATATTTCTAATTTTTACTACGACGATCTCATTATAACTTAAATAAATATCATAACTAGCACATTAAAGTAATTATTCTAATCTCAAAGACGAACATCATTAGTAATAAATGTGATTAATTGAAAACAGTCCTTTAATCCAGACAACTCCAAAGTAAAGATTAGACGAGAAACGACAATGAATTAGCATTATGCTGGTCGAAAATTACATTTGCACAACTCTGTTGACTTTCAGCTTAGTTGAAAATTGTAGAGACCGGTTCATAGTTGGTCAGTAATTCTAGTTTTGAGTATAACGAAGATAAGTACGTTAGTTTAATCACCCCGGGATTTTTCATCGTTTCATATTGGAAAAGTTAATTATTAAAATTGGTTATTGAATTGATTAGATACAAATATAAATAAAATAAAGAGATTATATCATATAGGATATATTTAGAAAACAATTTGGTAGGTATTTCGATACAGTTCGAAAAAACACGATACTAGATAAAATATATTTGTTTAAACTTGACAACTAGGTTTGATAACTACTTACAGCTTAAATAAACTTTATGTATTTTAATGTTAGTATATAACAGGTGTACCAAAATTCATCAAATATTTCAATTTTGCACCATTTGTGCAAACGATAACAAAAGACATCGTTACAGCTGACCGTTCAAGGTTATTAAAAATGAGAATTCTACACGAAAAAACTACGCGTTTTCGTTGTTGGGCAGTAATTTAAAAATAATGATAATGTAGGGTTTAACTACATCAACTGTGAAGAGATTAATTAAAACATTTAGGGAGACTGGATCAAGTAGTAATCTTAAACACTCTGGCCGCCATTCAAGAAGTCACTCAACACAAAACATCGTGAGAATGTTGCTGAGGGAATCGGACAATTTGGCGTCACTCAATTGATCGTCGCCGGTTCATCATCAGAATATAAATTTTAACATTTATATCATAATAGTGTATTGGGTGACGGCAAGTTTTTCCAATGGCGAACTTGCGACGATGAATTATTCTGAACCTGAAGCTTTGTATTGAGTATACACATGAAAATTTACATCTTCATGCTTACAAAAATTATTTTAGTCAAGAACTGAAACCTACTGATCACGCAGAGTAAAAAGAATTCATTAAATTAATTATGGAACCCCAAATGGATGCTGATTTTTCCAACAAAATCATCTCCATCGATACGGCTTATTTTCATCTTGATGGACTGGTTAATCAATAAAATTGTTGCTTTTGGAGATCAAAAAATCCACTAGTAATTGTTGAAAAACAAATGTATCTATAATGTGTCACTGTTTGACGAAAATTTTGGGTTGAGGGTATTATCATAACACGATGACAATCCAGTTTTTGAGCCTAAATTGCAAGATTTGATGTTTTTAATATATAGTTTCAATAAGGTGGAATACGAAAAACAATTCATTTAATGCGTGAATCATTTATTAATCGTCTAATTTCCCCTTTTGACAATCTGAATTAGCCTCCCAGACCAAGTGAATTATCGCCGTTGGACTTTGGATCTTTTGAATTGTAAGATTTGTACCAACAAGCCCATAACGACCTACGCTTTGAAACAAATTAGCGCCATACCAATTAAATTCAGGTACATTTATACAAAGCGTCATAGAATATATTAACCAAAGAGTAAGTATGTGTTAACAAAACCGTGCAAACCATTTACCTGAGATAATATTCCCTACATAACGCTATACTGTATTTATGAAACAATAAACAATTTTTGTATTTTCTACCAAAATTACTTCTTTGGGACACCCATTATATACAATGCACCTACGTCTAGCATTACTATTGTATTAATATGTATCTGCAAATATAAACCTGAAGATGAAAAGATACTTACTAAAATGTCGTTGTTCAAAGCCTGACATCTAACTTATTTGTTATGCTTTAAGAATTTGAAATTATTGGATAATCACGTTAACGTATGTTCAAAATACGAATTTTAGTACTTCTTTCAGTGTAGAAATACTAAATAATGTGCGTCGAAATAAAAAGTAATCTACTAAGTGTTTCCATTCTATTAGGTTTTATTATCACGCGTGTTAATAGTGAACCTTTTATTCTCGCACTTTCATTTGTCCAGTGGCAGAATAACTTTCTCCTAAATATGAATCAAAATGGAAACTTGCTCAAAATGAAACTCAACAATGGGGTTTCTAAATGACTTCTGTAATAATATTCTCTTGCCGTTGCTTTCGTTTACCTTTACGATTTGGACCAATTATTCAAAGCACAGCAACCATCCAAACACGTTAATAATACGTCAAGATGTTAACCAAAATTAACATAATTCATCTAGATATTCTAGATGGTATATTATAACAGACACTAGATTCGTTGTACTCGTACATCAACTTAGTTTCTAATGGATGATACTACGTTTCTCTTGAACGTTCAGTCAATGATATGCCTAATTGGTTTACTGAGTGAGAATCCCCATATATTGTGGTATATCATCTTAGAATGTGTATTGACGCTATGTAACAAACGTATATACAGTGCGTTCGTAAATTGTGGAATAATTCATTATTTAAAAAATAGAAGGTTATCCATAACACTCAAATGTGGTACAAAGGTTCAAATCTAACGAAATACAAAATCAAACCTTCAGGTCTGAAAAAAAGAATATAAACAAAGTTATCACAAATTTTTTATATAAAATACATTCGTAATCTTACCAAATAAAATAAAACAAGAGTGAAAACAACAATGTTAAAAAATTCAACGTCAAAATGATGATGATTCCTATCGGAGACTACAGTTTTGTGAAACCGCCAGAAGTACTAGGAAAAGAAAACCCAAAATGATTTAAAGAGCTTACAATACAATATCCGCAAAAAGTGAATGTATGGACTGAAATTGTAAGAAATAAAATTATTGGACCAAATATTTTTGAAGGTATTTTAAACAGGTCACCATCTTTACATTTTTAAGAAAGTATCTTGTCTAACTTTGAGAAATCTATTCCTCAGTAATATAAATCCTAAAAGTTAAAAAAAAGCCTATAGTTTCATATAGTTTCACTAGCCATTACCATGAAGAAGTTCGAAAATACCTCGATGAAATATTTACCAAAAGATAACTTGAAAGGCGTGGACACGCGGAATGGCCGCCGAGATCGCCAAACCTTAATCCTACGTATTTTTGTGTGAGGACATGTGATAAACGTTGTGTCCAAAACTAAACCAAAAAATATTGAAAAATTAAAATATTGACAGAATAAATAAATTGACAGAAAGGGAACTGCTTAGAACAAAATGGACATTTTATTTTTGAAATTTCTTTGTCGCTAATTAAAAGTTATTTTTGTAAAAGTAAAATAACCGACTAATAAGAAATCAAATGAGTAGTATAGACTTTCTTTCTGTTATTCAATGACTGGAATGGTACCATTTAATCTACTAACCATTTCTACTAAAAGGAAACTCAACGCAATAATTGTTGTTTAAAATAAAACCTAAAAAACAATGACTTATAATTACTTGGGTAACTTTGAAACTTAATTTTTCGGAAACGCTAATCAAAAATAATAAATTGGGGCACCGTTAGAAACAGAATTAAACGCCCTTTAAAAAATGTGCCAGTTCACTTTAATTTAAAATCTAAAATCTTTCCCGCTCAGGAGGGCTAAAAATATACATTGAAATAAAATTGACATGTCTTTCGGCTTTTTCATATTATTTACTGAACGGAAGATATTAAGTGTGGGTATTTTTCAAATTGACAGCCTATATACGTCTGAAAGACCCTGAAAAAGAAAGTGATTTCTGTAATATGGTTAGCAACCAACATAGATATTGTAAAATCAAATGAAAATAAAGAAAAAATTGACATTGATAAAAAAATAAAAGGTATAATTAGCTATAATTTTAATTTAGCAAAACAACTTAGATTCGAAATTAACTTTCTAAAATATAATATTGACCTAACAACACTTCTAATAACAATCCTGTCACCGTTAGATTTATTGTTATTTAATGATGAACATCAAGAAAATTATGAAAAAAATAAATATCAGATAGAGTAAATTAAATTGATTGTTTTAATTCTTAGTTTGTGGAATTTATCCAGAATGATAATAAATTATATTTTCTCGACCAAGGTTTTCCTATCTAGAATTTTCAAGAGTGACATAAGATCGACAGATTTCTTATAAGCGTAAATAACATCATACCATAAACATTTCAAATATCTAAAATGTCCTCAGAATATAGTATTGAATCAACAATTAAACCAAGCAAGTACGATTATTTTATTTTATTTGGAAAAGAAGAATATTATTGTACGTTCTGTTTGATAGTGATTGGTTACAACGTTTATGGTATGAAGTAACTTTCACTTATAAGAAATCTGTCGATCTTATGTCACCCCTGACAATGCTAAATAGCGAAACCTTGGTTGACAAAATATAATTTGAAAAGCTTTGTAATGCTGTAAAAATTTAGATGAGTGTAATTTATATTTTTATGTTTAAGTAAATTTTATGTAAAACTACATTTTTGAGAAAATTAAAAGTCGAACATCATATATTTTAAACATAACTTAAAAAAATAATAAGCTGTTATATGATAATATAAAGTAAAATTAAAATTGCAGTTTTGGCAAAAGAAAAAAATGAATATATCTACAATATGATTAATTTTTAATGTGTGCAATCATTTTGGAAAGTAATTTCTCTAGCTTAACGGTGGTACTACAAACAAGATATTAAATACCGAAATAACTCATTTTGTTTGCGAGAGTTTTCTAGTTAATCCTATCAAAAACTTGTTATAATACAGAAGTAATCTTTCAGCGCATTAAGGTACATCAAAGATTGCTCTCGGCAAGGGAGTTAAAAGTAATTGGATTTGTCTGTAGGTCCCTAAATAAAAATAAACGGTTCCGTATCATTCTGTACACCCCATTAAAATTTTCCCGAATTAACTTTTTTTCTCGACTTCATTCATCAGTCATTTATTTGATAAAGTCAAGATGCGATTATTGTTTTTATACTAGCAAATTTCTTAATGTAACGCAATATCTTTCCTTTTTGCTTGCTATCTAGGTTAGGATGGTATACTGGAGGAGTAGCTAGAAGAGGAGTTGGAAGCTGTTAGTCTTCGTCGACGACACTAGACAAAACCGAAAGATACAGAGGCTGGCAGTAGCATTCTCAAAACACCGGAGCTGCCATTATGAAATGATCACGGAATATATAGCAAATAAACCAAACGAAATCGATTAATGTAATTCTTGATAAAAATATCCTGTTTGGTCCATATGTACAATAAGCTATATCGACCACGGAGAACGGAGAAGATAATGGCTATAGTAATGCCGACTATTGGAGTATCAGGATTCTTAGTCGAGAGCTTTATACGGGATTGATCAATCAACACTGTTATATACAGCAGCAGTTTAAGGAGGGTTCATCACGAATAAAAATTATGAAACTCTCATGAGAGCTGCACAAAAAAATGATAAGCACATACTACTTTAACAAGAGTACCACAGGCTCTGGCCGGAAAACTCTCCATAAAACCGATGGTAAAGCAATAGGCGTGGATATACTAGAGGATACAAAAATATCGGTAGCAATGAATGACGAAAAGGAAACAATGTTATAAGAGTGGGACCAGGAATGGTAAGATGTGAAAGGAACCGTAGATTAAACGTGCTAATTTCACGAAGAGAACAGACAGGACAATAATTAAGAAGTATATGCCCATTTATTGCGAGAAAACAAAGCATTCTGGTACATAAAATGGGAGATAGCTATGTAAAAATTGAAAATACGTCTGAGGAAGATGGTGAGAATTTATATTATAGAACAAGGGGAACTGAGAAGTTTTTTATTTTAGAAAATTCATGAGCAAGAAGGAAAGGTGTCAAAGGATATTAGAAATAGTGATAGAGAGGAATAGTGAGTGATTCTTATTAGCTGCTATCCACTAACAGGAGGGTAAGCGTAAACGCATTTTACCCAAAAAAGTTAGTAGTAGTTAAGTACTCGCATTAAATGTATACTCTTTTTCTATAGAAGATTAAAAACTTCCCTTCTTTAGTATATTCTCAATAATGCATATTCTAAAGGACTGCATATCGTTTGGATATACAAGTCGAGCATAATTTTTTTAAATATTGGGTAGTATCGATACATAGAAAATCAATAACAATTATTTATACTGAAAAGTAATATATTACATTTAAATTTAAAAACAGGGAAAATTGTTAATTGAAATTGATAGCAATTAAAAGTTTTCAAGAAATTTATAATAAAGACTTCAGTAAATATTTGATTATTTTCTAAATAAAAAAGAATCAAAATTTTAACATAAAATTATTAAACTATTCCTTGGAATTGTACAGATGCATTGATTGAAGTACTTTTTATCAACAATATATTTTTTTAATGTTAAGTAATTAATATTTAACTAATACTTTTTCATTGCAAGTAGACGCTTAGGCCTTCTTTTTGATAGTAATCATAATTGTATGACTTCGTTTCTGGCTTCCCTCCTTAATTTTGGTTCTTATATTTCAGTACTAATTAAAAGAATGCTTAGAAATCATATATTTTTTCATTTTAGTTATGAACAAAATACTATTTATACAAGTTGTCCCCGTTCTATTTTTTATTATTAAATGTTAAAATGGCCTTCCTTAAAAAATTTACTGATGAAAACTTACAGCCCAAACCGTTTCTTCTTTTTTATATGGTTTGTACAAAAATTCAAATTTAATTTAATAAGAGTAGATTTATTTCAAATTTCTAATACGTATGGTATACATACATTGCTTTAAAAATTTATTACTCAGATTTAGAAGTTTCTAGTTAAATAGGTTTGAAAGCAAACGAAAGACAATTTCGTTTATGATTGTTTCAGACAGTTTATCGTTATAAACATAAATTCATAAAAAAGGTAATAAAACACTCTTTACTTTGTTTTTTATATTCCTGGTATAGCACAAAGTAATGTGGTTGAGAGACTACTAGCTTTATGACCCAAAGTGACCTTTTTTAACTAATGCAATGGTGGACATAAAGTGAAACCACGAAATAACTTTTTCCCCAATTTTAATATCAAACAATAGGTGGGAAGCTCTAAATATTTTACAGTTTTACAATCGCTCGCTAATAAGATTAAACGTGATATTTATGACAAAAGTTAAGTTTAATATTATTTCTATACAGGGTTTGCATATTAAAATTAGTTTATATTTCTTCTTACATATCTATTCTTTTTTTTTAAACATATAAAAGATCTTTCCCTTTTACGGCATTAAACGCCTTCTACAGATCGGGTATCCGCGAAAATAATGCATGTTTTTAGATGGTATGTAAAACGTGCCATTTGTAACAAAATATTCTAACTAACTTTTTTTCACAAAAATTAATTTTAAACATTTACTCGAAAATGTATACGTGGCAACACCATACAAGACTAGCAAAATTTTAGTTTAAAGTTTATCGATTGGTAAAGTAGTTTCAATAATTCAGTGAAAATGGCATTTTATTCAAATTAAGAAAATGATGAATATTAATTAATCTATTCCGGATGTTTTGTGTGTTCCAAAGATTGTTAGAAAATGTAGTGTATTACCTAAAAAAAGTAGTAGTAGAACTCGTTCATATCGTGTAATAATTGTCGATAATACATTTTTCACTCTTTTACATTCCCTGTAACCGACCATTCTAAATATTTAGGTTGACTAAAATAAAATCTTATTTTTAGAAAAAACCATCGGTTTTATAAATATAGTATCGGTGTTGTCGGCTTTAATTGCCTTTTGATAAATAATATTTGGATAAACATAAAATACTAATATTTATTCGTTTGAAAATGGTTGACTTTAGAAAAACCATTTATAAAACATTTCTATTCTGCTTATGTATTTATACCTCATCCATAAATATGTGCATTATTTTCGCGGACACCGTGTAGAGGGTGGTGTCAAGTCAAATGAACATATGTTAACCACAATTAGGTGGTAATTTGGTAATCCCAAATCATCGATTATTAGGGCAATCTCGTATATCACCTTTCGTTACGAAGATGCAGCATATTTTTTAAAATCATTAACATGTCGCCAAATCGTAGAAGGAGGTTTTTGTCTTTTCTATTTTTCTCATGAGTAGCAAAATTATTTAGTTACCGTGAAAAATGTATCAGATAAAAGTAACATTTAGTATTGCATATATCTTCTGCTAACAGGAAATAGTAAAATCAAACTGTAATCAGTAAGCTTTAACCCTTTTTTTTAACTTTGAACACATTTCTATGGGTCTTTACAACTACTCGTTGTATATTTACTTGGCAACGAAAGTAAATGGTAGACTTCTCTAGGGGATAACCGCGAAAGAGATGAATCCACACAAACAGACAAAGCAGAAAGTAGTTTACATCAGTGCCAAACTAACCTGTTCGTAGTTTTTGTACGGGGTTTCCCTACTCTAAATATAAATACAATTTATTTGGTCAAAAATGAAATATTAGGAGAACAAAATTTATCCAGTCATTCTTTTAACTTTTATATTGAGCATTACGTAATTTTTTTTTTCATAAAAAATTTTGTGTTCAGTGAAATAGAGAGTTAAGTTCTGAGTAGTGCTTCCCGGTAGCCCTAACTGGCCGGTCAGTGTAAACGAATCCAGGGTGGGAATAAATTACAGTTTGATTTGTATTCCGACAATGTAAATATTTAATCCGCTTTACCTTTGGAATTATCCCTTTGTTCGGATCTAGAACAGGTAGAGTAGTGGCATTAGGTCTTGGATTGAAATTAAATGGTTTAATATCATTATTGATTACATAATATATGTCCATATGTAGTATAGTGTAGAAAATGATGTGATTAATTAAACTCATTTTTAACAAGCAATAATTTAAATTCTTTCATAGTGAATTTTTAAGACAATTCCTATTAAAAGAGTAGAATATACACGAATCCATATGAGTGAAAGATTCCGTTATGAAAGAAAGAGAACGTGTTATTAATATTTTGAAGTAGGGATATATCGAGGTGGGAACATCGTTCCAGTCAATTCGATAGTAACGTACCGGCAGTCGCGATGATACCTCTAGTTTGGACGAGATTATATTATTGTGCTCTTTCACGAATATATATGACATATGAATGTATATGACTAATCTAAATTGGAATCACTACCATAGTATTTGAAGGTACAAACCGATTTCAACATTTTTTTAAATATTGTGCTTCAAAATCTTTATTTAGAAACAAGATTTCAAAGAGTTATTTCTATTTTTAAGGCACACTACATTTTTTCATAGTCAAAAAATCAGAAATCTTATTAGGGATTTCTTTATGAAAAAATTTAGCACGCCACTTTATTTATATGGCTTCTAGTTAATGTGACCCAACTTTTATTAAAATATGTACATTAATAAAAAAGTTTTGACATGGCAAACTTCAGAACTATACCAAGTAAAAGTTTGTAAAATATCAACCAGCGATTTTTTATATCAAAAACGGCTACGCCACTGTATTTAGATTGCTCTCAAATAGATGTGACCCAACTTTAATTAAAATATGCTTATTAATAAAAAAGTTATGGGATGGTAGATTTCAAAAATATACCATGAAAAGTTTACAAAATGTTAACCAGCGATTTTTTTACCTAAAAAGCGAGTACGTTACTAGATTTAAATCGTACCCAATAGATGTAATGTGACTTTTATTAAAAATATGTTTATTAATAAAAAAGTTAATTTTAAGTTGAAAGTTTGTAAACTGTTACGTGATGTATTCTTAAAATTTAACTATCCATCACTTTTTTATTATTAAACTTATTCTAATAAAAGTTGGGTCACAACTATTTGAATAAAATCTAAGAATAGTGGCGTACTAATTTTTTTTATAAAAAAATAGCTAGTTGACATTTTGTAAACTTTTACTAGGTATATTTTTGAAATTTACCATTCCTTAACTTGGGTCACATCTATTTGAGAGCTATCTAAATCCAGTGCCGTACTCATTCTTTTTTATATAAAATCCCTAATAAATTTTCTGGATTTTTGACTATGAAAAATTATCGTAGGGTACGTTAAAAATAGGAATAACTCTTTGAAACCTTGTTTGTAAATTAAGTTTTTGCTGCACAACATTTAAAAAATATATTTCCATTAATTCCAATCAAATTAATAACATCAAAAAATGGTTGTGTTTCCAATTTAGATGGGTTACACTGTCTATTTCGTACTCTTTTCTTATTATCTGTTATTGTTGGTTACTCTGAAACCAGTTTTCTTTTAATTTGCACTAGTGATAACTCATAACTCATATTGCAGTGTTTTGTTTCGATTTGATTTCGATTTTTTCGATGATATTTCATTGAATTTCATTGGCCACATGGTATAGTGTATTTACCATTAATCTAACAATTCATAATAACTTTAACTCCTGTTAATATGTTAAAAATTATAGCGTCAATACAAAGTCGGCATAAATTGCGTAAACCTGCAAGATTGATTGGTAATAAATAGCCTTTGTGCCGTACATAAAGAAACTGGATTGCTAATCAGAAAACTAAAATTTGGGCGAAAAGAGTTACCAGCTAAAGAGATAACCATTTTATAGTATCTGCAACTACAATAAATAAATAAATAGAATAAATTTATAGTGTCAGGTGTACTACAAGGATCCATTTTAGGTCCTTTACTGTTTTTACTATATACCTCAGATCTGCCAAATATGGTGCGCAGTGCAGCTATATCCAGATGACACAATTGATTAATTGTTTTGACCCATGAATCTATAAATAGTGATCTAACTCTAATATCTCAGTTCTCCAAAGCACACAATTTAACCATAAATCCATCAAAGACAACCGCTGTTCTATTTTATAGTAAATATAAAAGATTAAATATTCAGAATTCAATACAACTCGAATTAGATGATGTTGCAATAAATTTGTCGGAACAAGCAAAAAATTTAGGTCTCATTATAGATCAGTCATTAAGATTTAAAGGTCATATAAGTTCACTTGTTCAAAAGTGTTATATGAGAATGTGTATGCTTTATGTTAATAAACATATAAAAATATTTTAAATGCGTAAAAAACTAAGCGAAACTTTAGTTTTTTCAATTTAAAATTATTGCAATATTGTTTACTACCGTTGCCTAGACCAGAAATCCAAAAATCAATTGCAACGTGTTCAAAATACATGTTGCAGATTTATTTTTAATCGAAGGAAATATGACCATATTGCACCTTATTTTTCTCATATAGATGTTTAAAAATTAATCACGTTTTCGAATTAAATTTCCTTGTTTTTATATATCAGTTACTTAAATCTAAAGCTCCCTCTTACTTATACGAAAAAATTATTTTTAGAAAATCTATCCATAACATTAATATCAGACATAACAATATTACTATGCTACAACTCTTCTCCGCTTTGTTTGAGCGTTTCTTTACATATAATTTCGTAAAATATTACAATTATTTCATCTTAAGGATATAGTGTTAGCCAAGCAATGATATATAAGTATATCTAACGTTTTTACATGTATATCAGAAATATTTTT
This sequence comes from Hermaeophaga mercurialis, assembly GCA_951812935.1. NCBI lineage: Eukaryota > Metazoa > Arthropoda > Insecta > Coleoptera > Chrysomelidae > Hermaeophaga > Hermaeophaga mercurialis. The sequence continues at coordinate 22,264,031 of OX638358.1, read as the reverse complement.
TAAAGTATTTTATCTTATTTTTATTCTTTTTTTAATTATTATTATTAGAGATATAAAATATTAAGAAATGTTTTTAATGAAAATGTGTAAAAGTCTATAATTTATCAAATATTATATAATTTTCTATTAAAAGTACTAATTTTTTTGCACCAAATTTACCTACCATTTTGAATTTTCTACTGGAGCGTCAAAGTATTTGAAATTGTGACTCTTTTGTCACATTTCCATTTAACAAATTAATAAATTTTAATTAACGATGTCTGATCAAAGTCACCTGTAAATGTTATTTCAATTCACTGAATTTTCCGACAGAATTAATAAATCGCCAATTAGGACTCAAATTTTAGAGTAAATAATTAACACTATATTTTGATATCATCATTAAATTCTAAATTTTATTATGTATACAAAATGAGATAAATAAAATATAAACACGAAGTTAACACTTTTCGGCAGATAATTAAACCTTCATTAACTATTTTTGTTTTTTACTTGTATTAAAAATTTGTTAAAGTTTGTTTTCCTATAGTGTCGGTTTTTTTTTAAATAAATTTAAAATTACTGATGCCACAATTACTATTATAGAGAAATATAATTAAAGATACAGAAAAACTGAAAATGATTTTATAAAAAATGATACCATACATTTAGTTTTAAATCATATACACTATTTACATAGCTTAATAGAATATTTTAGTATTTTGATTAGTTATAGGTATATTTATTTTAGTCAGTGTTCAATAATTTAAAAATAATACAAAAATATTTTTTATAAATAAAATGAATTGTAAATATTAGTATATGTATATACTCGTATATGTTAATCGCCTTATTTGGCGTAAAATATATTTTTTAAATAATGTTTTCTTTAAAAATAAATAACAAGTATTACTAAATCAGTCTTACATAATGAAAAAATTTCATCCCTACATTGAACCCCCCTTTGAGTGATAGTTATAACTCCCAAATTTTTAGATGGGAGTAGAGATTTTTGATGAATCTTTTGAAAGAACTCTTTATTCTCTATTTAAAAATGATATTGTTTTCAAATTTATTACAAAAATTAATATTAAAAAAAATCATCTGAGTGACGAAATTAGGTACAACATATTAAAAACTTATTAAATAATATCGACTATTTCTTCATAAAGAGAAAATAAGAAAAAACCATTTCAGTTCTTTTGGTGGTATCGATTAAAGAAATATGTTTACATAACGATACGATATAGTTTATTATTATCAATTTATTAAAAAATATTTCACAGTAAGTAAAGCAAATAATTTCCAATTTGAAATGAATTGTCTTAAATTGTATTTAAAATAAATCCTTATTTTCCACAGCTGCCACTTAACAACAAAACGTAAAGCCCAATAAAGAATTTTACACCATGGCAATTTGGTTCCATTTAAAAAATCGCTTTCATCTCAAATTACAAGTAGAGTAATTATATCCTAAGGGTATTGGATTCAGATGTGCCATTTTAAAAGGACTGTAAGAACATGATATAAAATTGTCCTGTAAGGGTGATTTAAGTTCCACTTTTGCAATTCAAACAATAACTCAACCTTATCTGGCTCATATTCTATTTTCCATATTCTACAAAATAGACCTAAATATGTAAGATAAATCTTAGATTCTAATGAGTACAGTACGTTGTTGCGAAATTGTAATAATCAAAATTAAAAAAGTGTCTTTTATATTATTTTCTAAAACGACTTTTCTCTTATTTTTTAGGTTAGGGTAGATTAGGTAAGATTACGTTAGGTTAGGTTAGGTCAGAATAACTTTGGTTAGATTAGATTTTAAAAATACCAAGAAATGCTTTTTTAGTACAAACTAAATATTTCGTTTAATTAAAAATGTCTATCCCTTTTTATTTTAAATCATTTTTGAGTTAGGGAAAAGCTTAAAGATTCACTGAACTGAATCTATAAGTACGAGAAAAGAATTAAAAAAAGTTCATTTTTTGTAAGAAATAAATAGATAGATAAGTGGTAAAAAACGAGGACAAATAGTTCCCGTGCGGGTGCTGACCACGAAACGTGAGACGTTGACTTGAAATAAGTGTAGGAGTGAAAAACCCTTGATTACGAGCTACCCATTTGAGCTTAGATTTTTAAAAGATTGTAATAATTTTAATATTTCTAAAATACTGCATATTTAACAAATATTCCTCTGGTAATAGGTTACATAATTACTGGCTCTAAATGTGTAGTGTAATTTCTTTTTATATTTGGAAAAATAATAATTTATGCAGTGCGACGATGCTATCAAAATACGAGTCTCATACTATAGATAAGTCGTATTTTACTAAATGGTTCCCTAGATATTAATTTAATTATAGTTTTAAACACAGTTTTAAATAAGAGAAACTTTATGAATATAATTTTTACTGTTTACTTTTTGACATTAACTTCATTAAAATCTAAATACTTGTTAAGTCGTTGCACAGGCTTTTGTCTGCCATTTAACACTCATCAATAATTACTTTCAACACATTATCATTCTCTAAGTACTCCTTCAAAAACTTCTTTCAGTTTCAGAAACAAATTAAATTTGACCGTGCTAAATCAGGAGTATATGGTGGATGGTCTAGTATAATTTCCATTAAACGTTCGTCAGACACAATTATCACCTCTTGATAAACTAAAGATTAATAATGTTACATATGCTCGCTATAAGTTACGTACCTACCCACATCAAGTAACATACTTACTGCAACGTATGCCGACGACACCGCACTCAAATCTGGACAGATTAAATGAATGGTTAAATATATGGCGAATCAAGGTCAACGAAGGTAAATCCATTCATGTGACCTTTACTAATAGACGCGGTAACTGTCCCCCGGTCACCTTAAATGATCAAGAAATACAGCAGAGTGGGGAAGCCAAATACCTTGGAATCCACCTGGACAGAAGACTTACCTGGAGAAAACACATCTTCACTAAAAGAAAGCAGCTTGGATTTAAACGCAGGCAATTATACTGGATGATTGGTAGAAACTCTCAACTATCTCTCGAAAACAACATCAACATCATTGAAAGATTTCAATCTAAAGTTTTAAGAATGATAACAGATGCCCCATGATTTATATCCAATCATGCCATCTCTCGTGACGTAAATATTCCCTCGGTCAGAGAAGAAGCCAAAGTGTTTAGTGAAAAATACAATCAAAGACTTAAATCTCATACAAATAGTTTAGCCAAAAATTTAGTGTCAGAACCAATTATCAGACGAAAACTTAAAAAGTTTACCCCTTATGATATCGTAAATAGATTTTAGGATAAAATTTTAAATTTATGACTCACTTTCAATTTACTATAGTTTTTAATATTAATTTTCCATATGAATTGCAATTATACACTATACGTTATATACGTTTTACAATTTTACAATTATTTAATTCCATACTACTTGTTTTACAATTTTAACTATATATGTACATTCTCTCTATTATGTCATTAAGTTTTTTAGTCCTAGTTCGTAAGTAATTATAACTAGTATATTAAGGGGAAAAACCATAGGGTTTTCACCCCACAAGTTACTAACAATTCGACCATTTACTTATTGTTCTAGTTTTTGAACAGATTGTAGATTAATTAGGATAAAAAAAACATTTTTGTAATGTTTAGAACCAATACACATTGTAACTCCTACCTATAATGATATCCCGTTAATCAACATTTTCGTCACGCATGAACGTGGTCACGCCCTAAGAAAAGCTTTCATACCTTTAACACTTCCACCGTGTCACGCCCTCTCCTGTATAAAGGCGGTTTTAGTAATTGTGTCAGAAAACAATAAGAGGCGATCAATTCACGAACGATAACTATTTTAATATAAAAATGGTCGGATAAACAAAGCATACTACACTACAATCAATATTAACAGTTAATAAATAATAAAATGGGCTCTTATCACAGCACAACTTGTAAGGATCATATCTCACTTAATTTGGGCACTTTGGTACTATGGTATAAGACCGGTTCACATGCCTGGTACCGCCGCGCCCCCTTACGGCCGGGGACCGCTTACCTAACTCAATGTGATCACCTTCCATTTATCTTAAATATTGTTTTTGTTTTCTTTAATAATAACCTCGGTAGAGTATAATACTCTTTCAAGAATGTAGCAATATAGAGTATACGAAACAATTATTATATATAAATATGTCCATGAACTACTGAACGGAAAAATATATCTTGTACCTTTTCGTATGTGACAATATGACACTTAAACTCTATTTATTTCATTAATATTTTCAGGCGAAAATTAGACGTTATGAAAGCTTTTCAGTTATATGGACAAACACGTATTAAAAGACACTAGTATCATCTTCGGTTCACTGTCAGTTCTTATTATCATTTCCCGAACAATAGACCTACAATAATACATACACTTAAAAGTACTTATCAAAATAAAAAAATCAAAATTTGATATTAACTTTCTGCTGGATAAAAGTACATACAAGTCTTCAATTTCATTAAATATTTGATAATTTAGACAGAAGAGTATTATTGATGATGATTTTCTAATCATATCGGAATTGACGAATACACTAAAAAAAGGGACCCTATCGTCCCTAACGAAGTGTAGTACAAAAATCTTACATTGTCTAGATCAGTAGACGAAAATTTTGACATGCCTGCTACCCCGACTTACAAAAAATCGTTAGACAAGATTCTAATCTTTGCGACAGTTGTAATAAACATACTAGGCGATTTAGACCATATATTTTTTAGTTCCGTAATAAGAGTGATCAACGTTTTTTACTCAAATCAAATAAGTTAAGACTTTAAAAATGACTTGTCTCCTTCGTCAGTCTAAATAACAAACTGAAACCTCGCCTCACCATGGTCTTTTCAGTGTTAGTTAGCCATTCTTATTGACCGCAGGATATGAAAAATTTAGGTTTAGGTTAAATCCGAAGCAAACGTGCAGATACGTGTATACTAATCTTTGGTGGCTGGTTAAATAAATAATGACTTGCTCGAGAGGCAAAAGAAATTATTTGGAATACCATGGGAATTCTCAAAATATCAACTATTACTGAAAAATACTAAAAGAATATGACTAGTATTTTTAGTATTCCACCTGTTAATATTATTTGTGGGTGTTATTGACTCTTAATAATAATAATTTCTTATAGAATAGTAAAATTTTGACTAATATTATTATTTTTGTTTCAGGGACTACTATTACGACAGGTAAGCATTTTTCTTAATAATATATTACTTTACCACTGCTTGTTACAGATAACATATCTTTTGTTTCTGCGTCATTTATTATTTTATTTATTAAGTTATTTTGTCGGTCTACATTTCAATCCCTTTGTTGCTTTTTTCATCATAAAATTCTTAAAAATTTAATGGTATTGTTCCCGCAGACTACGTAAACTCGTGTGTTACTTAAAAATTATTATATGAACGAAAATTAAATTGGAAATCCCATATTAAAGGATAATTATATAAGTAGACTGAATAACACAAAAACACTATCACATTATCAATGGGGTGTAGAAGAAAATATATTATTAAGAAATATGAATAGATAAATTATCTATAGTTTCCATAAAGTAAGTGTTAAAACAATGAATTTAATATTAGTTAATATTAGAGTTTACAGATCCCAAATTTGTTCACGACTAGTCTAACACTGCTTTGTCTACATGCTCGCCGCAATATTAGACCTGGTGTCATTACACTCTCTACATAACTCCGCATTAAGGTTTTGTTTGGGAACCTTTAGGTCCAGTATGATAGAAAGTTTGTACGTTGAAGCTCGTGTAACACCCCTCTAGATCAGACGCCAACGGCTCCTCTTGTATTATGCCGCTACGGTATCGGTAAATTTCAATAATCCTGTAAACTGACTGCTCAGCAACTTACAACTCCCAACCAAATATCTTCTCCCATTCTTTGGAGCAAAATCGCCTCTGTAATCAACACTTCTCTTTGCCAAGCAAGACACACTCCCATTGCAATTGAAACAACTTTTTCTCCACAAATCGGAGTTTGACAAAATCATCTACACCGATGGCTGTAAGAGTCATGACAAAGTTAATTGTGCTGTTACCTCTACTGACGACATGATCCAGACTTCCGTCTTTTCAAGTAGCCACACAGCTGATTTTCTTAGAATCTTTGACGCTATAAATTCATTGTCTATAAATCATTCCCACTCGGCTATTTGTACTGATTCCCTAATATCTGTCAATTCCATAAAAAATATATACACACAATATTCCATTGCACAAGCCATTCACCGTGCTATCCATCAATTAGCAGCTCACGGAACCTCTCTTTCTATCGTCTGGGTTCTCTCTCACATTGAGCTTCAAAGCAACGAAACAACTGACCGTGCAGCAAATAATGCGTTATCATCAGATACTGAAAGAATTCAAACCTACAATGACTTAACATGCCTCTTTAAATTCTCTACACAAGAACGTTGGCAAGCCCACTGAAACATACTTTCATCTAAACTAAAAGAAATTCACCCAATCATTGGCACGTTTGAATCCCCACAAATAAGAAGGAAACAAAGGCTTCGCATAGGAAACACACGCCTTACTCACGGCTACTTTATGGTTCCTAAAAACCCATCGCAATATCAAAACAACTCATGGTCAAACACATTATTTTAGAGTGTACAAAGTACTTAACCAAATTCCTGAATCACGACGGTCACCTTGAAAGAATTTCTCAACTCCCTGAACGATGTAAAACAGTCAGAGCGTTTGAAACCAAATGATTGCTTATTTTGTATCAAAAACTAAGCACATTGCTACTATCTCTTTAGAAAATCGCAAAACAGCAATACTGAATGCGACACAACTATTTGTGTGCTAGAAGTTTTCTTGGAAAGACATTGCATTCTTGTGCACCAGGACAATGCAAGCCCCTACATAACCAACGAACAATTGATTATTTAACCACATACAAGGTGAAATTAATGAACCATCCTCCTTACAGCCCTGATCTAAAACCAAACGAACTTTATACATCTCCAAAAATCGAAAATCAATTGCTTGATCAACATTTTTCAAACCCAGAGGAAGCTTTTGAAAAGTTAAAAAAAATTGTGAATGTGCAATATTCAGATTGGAAAAATGTTATAATAACTAGTTTATTCGCATGACAAAGTGCATAGATTTGAATTCTAAATGTTCTGTTTGCTTTTATTCCGAAAACTAAAGTAGCAGCCATCGTAGTAGCTGATTTCATTAATCTTGTTCTCATTTAGTTGCAAGTCGTTAACTGCTGTTGACGTAAAAGCTTCATAACCAAATTTTTTTACCTTTCAGTGTTTTTTCTTTGAATATCTTCAAAGATAAAAATTGCCGTTGTCGATTCTAAGTCTTCTGCTGTGGCAACTAAAATCCATCTAATTTGTCTCAAAATTTTGTATGTTTTTTTGGTATATTTTTTTCTGTATAAAAAAATGCGAATAATATAAATAGTTACCACTATATTTTACGCCTAGAATGGAGAGCATATGTAGCAATAGATTTTTTAAAAACATCTGCTGCAATGCCATATCGTCATAATAATCAGAAATTTGCATTATGGTACTATAAAAAAAAAAGAAAAAGTTTGTTATAACTCCATGAAAATAAAAAGGATTTCATGAAAATAAAAAGGATTTTGTAATTCTCGTAACTCCAAGTTTTGTCAAACCTCGTGAATCCATGATTGCTCTGTGTTTGTAACTTACAAACAGAATAGGCCATAACTCCAAGTAATAACCAGTTGAAGTGAAAACTCTTTTTTCGCTATCGCTCTTATACAAGTTTTTATGTTGTTTTTAATAAATTGATTTTGGTATTTTCTTTACTTGATTGCTTTTTATTAAATGATTAAATTAGAACAATATATGGAAATTATATTTGAAAATGACGACTATTTTCGCCTTCAATTTTGACGTGATTTTTCTAATGCATTTTCCCTAACTCTGACTAGGATAACAGATCCTAACCGTTGAATTTTGTCATTATATTATTTTTGAGTTATTAGCATAATTTGTACCTTTCAACTAACCCCACAAAAAAATCATGTTCAGTGAAACCGGGCGAGCGAGAGGGCCAGTTGAAATTTAAAAATTTCTCAAAAGACCAATAGTCGATCAAGCAATGTCAAAAATAACTCTTGCTAAAACTATATTGTGGACGATTTTCCATTTCACAGCCTCAACCAATTATCAATACTCAATACACCAATTACGGTGGTAGCATCCCCTTCCTCGACTTCAAAAAATATGGACCTATTCTTTCTTAATTTACTCCACATTAAACAGTATACCTGGATGCATTTAGACCTGCAAAATAGCTCTTGGATTTTCCGTAACCCATATTCTTCACTTTTATTTGTACATATGACCGTTCAAATGAAAATGAGTGTTGTTAATCGTTATGAGATTCTGATTTTTGAATTCGACGTACGTACACAATACGATTTTTAGGATCTTTTGGTTTCAGCTCATAAACTAATTGAATCTTATATAAAAATAAATGTAACTGTCTAAATGTCATATATTGTTGATATCGTCTTCTCGTCAAGGTTTAAGGATCTTCTCAGAAACTAATTGAATCTCAGAACATAATTGAATGTTGATTTTAAAAAGCAGAATTGTAAAGTTTTAAATCTTTGTTCCAAACTGAGTTTTTCCATAATGAATTTCTCACTTTTAAGTTATAAGAAAAACTGAGAGGATATGAAATATGTAAATACGAGTACTAACGGAATTTATGCGCCACCTTGTTCAAAATGGATTTTAATGATAGATGGAATAAATATCATTAAGAATAAAAACTTGAGTGAAAGCCAAAGTATTAACGATGCTTGTCGAAGTTTAATTTAAAATATAATTGATGACTATAGTAAAATTTCTGATTGATAAAATTAAAGAAAACGAAAGGCAGTATTTTGCACTTTTCTCGAAAACACTGAAGGTAGAATTTTTCTGAATAGGGTGACGTATAAATTTTATATTTCGTCCTCTTGGATGTGAATAGGTCTAAGCCACACGAACGTTGTTTTGAGAGAATGCGGTTTTAAAATAATTTGTAGCATTCAGTACCTTAATTTACTTACTTCTTTGACTTGGACGGTTCCAAATTGATTTTTTACTTAGATCTGTTCACCATAACAAAATTTGATATTTTCTCGAACGTCCCAACACATAAACCAGATTTTTGTCACTTAGGCCTATTCACGTCCAAGACGACGATTTATTGTTTTTTTCATATATCAACCACCAAAATATATTATTTTTAAAGGCCTAATAGCTGTGAATGGATTATAACACTCTCGCCAAATTTTAAGATATTGCAAAGTACTTTCGCCAAAATCCGGAAAACCTCGGCAATCTTTAGTGAGTTTAAAAATATTACATTAAAACGATAATAATATATATTTAGTTCACATTTTTGCATGGATTTTAAGAAACATTACAGACTGTTTTTTGTATGTTTAAATTTCTTAACAAGTATAGAACTTCTAATAAAAACCCAAAATCTTTACCACAACTATTTAATTAAATTAAAATTGAAATAACGTATAACGAATATGGATAATCTTCTTCAAATTATGTATATTCTAATTTATATGTAATATTAACATTAACATTATAAATTAGTTGGCGATGTTTTAAAACAAATGAAAAGGTTGTTTTGAATATTCCAATTTTTTTGTTTAAAATTAATAAAAAAAATTGTAATAGATAACAACGGCTCTTAAGGTTACCGATTTTTTTACCTGATGATATATAAAATATAATAGAATCACAATTTAAAATTGCCCAAATTGGCATTCAGTTTACGAACTGTGTATCGACGCTTTTAATTAATTTTTGAATAAAACAATAGTCTCGGCTCTCACCATTAAAATTTTAAAACGTTTTCCCAATATGGTGAATGCGATAAATTTAATTAAGTCGGACTAAACAAAAACGTCTTTTCGTCCAACCACATTCAATTCATCTCCATGCCAACATTTTGAAATAACTGTTTCCACGCTGGAGCGTAAACCTATAAATTTGATTTGTGTTGTTCTGGATATCATGAGTTAAACAAACAAGTTTCATACAAAAATCTGTGTATGCACTCATTTAAAAGATTGTTTTCCATCCAGATGTCAACTGAATAATAATGGCTCATTAAAAATAGGAAGCGAATATGAAACATGCATCACTAGACTTATTTTAATCCTAAGAGACAAGAACGGCTTTTAATGCGATAATAAAGATTGTTTTACTATAATATGAATATCTACAGGTGCGTTATATATAAAATAATTAACTTTAAGCACTATTATTATTTGCTTGAGTAATGTAACCCATTTACCAAAGAAACTTAAAGATGGTATTGGATTTTTCTTAAGGATTACAAAAAAACCGTTATCAAGTAGGAAAACAAACGTAGGTAAAATGATCGTGATTATCTCTAGATAGGGGGACTCATCAATATACAGGGTGCGGCATTAGTGCGTCGAAGTACCGTATATCCGTTATTAAAGGAGATATCAAAAAACGTTATTAACAAAAAGTGTAGGCAGTCTTAAGATTCCCATTTTAAAAATAGTCCCAATATATTCAGTGTGTTCAAGAACGCAGAGCCTGACAAAAATGTTGTTTTTTTTAAATGGAACACCCTGTATATTTTTACATTTTTATAAACCTCTTGCCGAGCTAATTTTATCGATGTATCACACTTTATATCTATTATGTTTAATAAAAGATCTACAGCCACCTGTAAATCACATTTTTTTTTATTTAGATGTGAATCTCAATACTTTAATAACGGATATATCGTACTTCGACGCACTAATGCCGCACCCTGTATATTCTAAAAAGTGGCAGAGTAAACGATAACATTATATATATATATATATATATATTAACATTTATTTAAATAACTTGACAAGTAAGTGCGAAAAATAGACTGTAAAATTAATAAATTTAAAAAATAAAATATATTTTTTTCCTAAAAATAACAGAAAAAAAATAATAAAAAACCATCATATGACAAAAGAAGTAACACAACTCATTTAGACTGTATAAATGATATATATTAAATATCAAAACTTATAAAAAAACATACAAATAAATCCATTTGAATTTCTTAAATAGAAAAAATATCAGATGTGTTAAAAAATAATGAAAAAACTTCCTTCCCATGCCATCGATTATAAATAATATAAATATTATGTACGCGAAGAGGCTAAATACAGAAACTACTCCAAAGAAGTGAAACATACTCCAATGATTTTTTTTTAATTTTGTTATTAGTAAAATTTATTAATTTATTAAACGATAAACGAAGTTTTTAAAGAGAAAATCAATGATACCATTTAATATCATTTTCACACAAACCTGTAGAAATGTTGATCTAACTCATTGAAGCTTAATAAGGAAATATACATTTTACAACCTGTTTAGGAGTTCTGATTTTTTTAGGAGCGAAATCTGGTAAGTTAATGACCTCCTAAACTCTATGTCATCCATAGCCATTGGCAATATTCAAATTCAAAACAAAAACGAAAATTATTAGTAACACTCAGTAAGACTCTTTTCCGAAATATTTAAAAATATCCTCTTAACTAATATAAAACAGTTACTACCGCTCTTGTTATTATTTTTATGTTCATACACATCTTTTTTAAAGTCCAATTAATTGAATTAAAAAATTCTAACAGGAGTTTAACCAACTCAACTTGATAAAAAAAGCAATGATTTTTTATTATAATAAGAGAAATTACGATTTTATAGCTGAATTTACAAACAAACAAAAAACAGAATGTAAAACACATGTAAATAAGCATGAATAATAATATCTACATTTATATCGAAAAATAATATTGTGTAAATACGAAAAAATATTACTTACACTATAAATATGGAAAGATAAATGATACTTATCTTGAATTTCCACAGTCTTTCAAAGCGTTTTAATATATTTGAAGTCTACCCAGGTTTTTTGAGAGTTTTCTTCTTCTTTCTCTCTTGGAAAATGGTATGTCAAAATACCGAAACCTAGGCAGACTTGAATATATATTAAAAATTTTTTAGGATGTTTACGACCTGGCATTATTAATTTGATGGGGGTTTTTTGGGTGGTAGGTCTTAATAACTAAAGAAACTTTATTTTTTAAGAGGCGAACGTTTGGGCTGTTTATTCAGCCACCATCAGGGCTCTACAAAAGTTATGAACATGTTTTAGATAAAATATTAAACAGAAACAAAAAGAAAAAATTACTCACATAAAAATAAGTTTCCTCTATCAATAACAGAATCAATCAGCATAAAATAGATAAAAATCGATAAAGGAACACAACAGCCTCAGAATTTCAAATTTCACAACCAAACAATAAAAATGTTTAAATTGTTAAAATACTTGCTTTCTTTTACTGATCAACTGAGAAGCTAAATGATATTAGCATTCTCATGTTTTATTTTGTTCTTTTTTGCTGCTTTAATCGTTCGATTACATTAATGTAAGCGGCATTAAGATTTGCAATGTCCTTTCTCGTATTAACAGTATCATGAGCTACGATCTTTATTATTTCTAGAAATGACCAATTATTTCAACATTTTCAAATAGAAAAGAATGTTGTTGCCAGATACAATGTTTCACTAATGAAGTTAGATTTCATATTGTAAATATATTTTTAACATCGCTCATATGTTCCTTTTTTCTTGTTTTCATGTACCTTTTTGTTTCACCGACATAGGATTTGTGACATTGAAGCACGGTATTTTGTAGCTACAAAGAAATAGAAATTTAAAAAAATATTTTTAATGTTTGATTGTGAAATTTGAAAATCTGTGGCCGTCGTATTCCTTTATCAATTTTTATCTATTTTATAATGTTGACTGATTCTGTTATTGACACAGGAAACTTATCTTTATGTGATTAATTTTTTCATTCCATTTCTGCAATTTCTTCTCAGATAAAGCATTGTAGGTACTTTAAATTCAATAGGTACCTACTTAGGAAATATGTTTTTCACGTTCCATTACAAAAAAGGCATAATTGCAAGAATCAGTTTGTTTTTTAAACGCTTAAACTACTGTAAACAAATCATTTCTTTCAATTTTGTCGTTTCTTCAATAAATAAATAAGTATTTTCTGGTCAACTAAGTGGTTTTTGGCCCACAATTTCAATTAATTTCCAAAAATGTTACACTGATGTATTCGCCGTAAAAAGGGCTTTCAAACGATATATAACAAGTGGGGTAGTTGTATTTAAGATTTTGCTGGGGTTAGGGGGATGAACGTATCAAGACCACTTGACTGTGAAAAATGTTCCCTCCTAAAATAAAAATCAACGTGTTCCGATGAATTTTGAAATATGTGGCGGTTTTTAAATTACAGAGGCTGGTAAGTTTTAAAATGAACACACAGTATATTATAATCATATTTTTATGTAAAAATCTTAATAATTAAATATCTTAAGATTTTCGTTCGAAGTTTCGAAGAATTTTATAAAATATATATATATATATATAGTTTCACTCAGTATTGCCACTACTTGCGATAAAGTATTTTTCAATGCTTAGAAATCATTTTTTTTGTGTAAAATAGTCTATGATCAAAAAAGACTGTTTTTCTATCTCTATATTTAGATGTTAATAAATTTTTGCAATTGTAATTTTATTTAAGATTTTTGTTATTTTATCGGGGTTAAAATTTCATATAATCTTCTTCACCAAACTTTGTATCATAAATATATACGTTTCGTTTTTTGAATTCACAAAAGTCTTGAAACAGAACCATTTAAAGAAGATTGTTTGCATTACGGGACGCGTACAATTGTTCATCAATCAAAAGCAACACATTCCAACTCGAGAAGAATATGAAAATAAAAGAAAAATATGCATCACCGGAAACCGTCGCTTAATTCCGAATCCATTACAAGGTTATTATCTGGGTGTAGGGAGGCGGTAAACGGGGTTTGTGCTTTTTTACTGCTCCGTGCGAAGTTTCTGCACGCGGTCGGCAATGGTCGGATCAACCATTAAAGTTAATTGAATTTCCTTGGCGTCTGCATGCGGGATGTTGAGTCGCTAAATTGACTTGGAAATGACCGTGAAGGCGGCGATGTATTTCGGAATATTTGAATGGTTGAGCACCTTGAGCTGCCTCAGAGGCGGCCCGCTTTTTCTCAAAGTTTTATTGGGGAAATTGGCTTTTCCATCGATATTGCTTTGAGGAGTTTAGAGAGGAGCTTTGATTTCTCTATGAGCTATTTCCTGTCAGAAGATTAAAATTTAGTTAATTTATAAACCTATTTGGTAGTTGATAATATTCCTATTTTCTGATGAAAATTGTTATAGCAGGAAATCATTGATTATTTACACAAAATTTTTTTTAACAACATGGAATGTAAATTTTAGTATTGATACATTTTTATCTATTTAAAAATATAAACTCCTGTTCAAAATTAACGCACCATTATAAATTTTGTAATTATGTCTTCCTTTTTGTACTCTTTATTTAATTTAGCGTTAGTATAATATAAATAAAGATAATTAAACAATATTGCACCAGAAAACCTTACTTTTTAATTAATGTTCGAAGAATTATACAAAATTTGGCGATCAATTACAAAAACTTAAAAATTATAAAAATCTACTTAACTTTAAAAACAAACAAAAATTCCAATTTACAAAAAAAATTGAACTTCAATAACGTGTAGTACTTCCTCGAGCTCTTATAACTGCTTGCATTCGTCGGGGTATTAATTTTGGATGGTCGCTTGAGGAATATTTTCCCATTCCAAGAGAACAACACGCTCTAACTCTTGCTGCCTCATTGGGACATGTACATGACGCCGAACTAATCTTTTTAGAACATTCCAAAGTTACTCTTTTGGATTTAAGTCTGGGCGGCTTAAGTAATCCAAAACAACACTTGCAATGTGAGGCCTTGCATTATCTTGCATGAAAATGAAGGTATCTCCTATTAAATGGCGCAAACGGCATCACATGATCTTGAATAATGTTTTCCAGATAGAATTTTGCTTTCATAGTCTGCGGACGAATAGGAACCAGCTCTGTGCGTGCCTCAAAACATATTCCCCCCCAGAACATTTTTGAACCGCCACCAAATGGCTGCTTTGGAGAGATACTTCAATCATAAAAGCTTTCTCCAGGTCCGCGCCATACTCTATTACGACCATCTGGAGATTTTAGGCTCACTCTAGTTTCATCTGTGAACAAAACTCTCTTCCAGTCATCGACAGTTCACTGTGTATGATCTATAGCGAATCTTAATCTGCGTGATCTGAGATCTGTGATCTGCAGTAAGTAGCGGCCTTTCTACTAACCAATCCGAATTCTTTTAATCTTCTCCTAGCGGTTAAGGCAAAAATCATGACATATCTAACGGTTTCGAGTTGATTACTTAGCTCTCTATTAGTACACTTTCTGTTTCGTAATACCTGTTGTCGGAGAAAAAGCTGATCAATTTGACTTGTAGCCCTTTTCCTGCCCTGACCACGATTTCTATGGTGTGTTCCGGTCTCCCTAAATCTTCTAACCAGTCGACTAATTGTTCAATGATTAACACCTAGAAATTGGCCATATAACGCATACTTCTTCCCTCTTCTAGCAAAGTTGAAGCTAATACGCATTCATCATTGCTTAAATGACGTGCTCGATTCATCTTTTTGTAACAAAATCATTGATCTAGCGAACTAATCCACACAAAAGAATAACCGAGACTCAAACAGCAACTTTAAATAATAAACTAATCAAACTGAAAAAAATAACGTGAACGAAGTACTTAACTTTTTTAACTTAATTAAATGACATACAGTTATAAAAACAGTACAAAACAAATAAAAACAACTTGACATAAACCAACTAAGATTCCTAACGGTAATCGCTAATATTTGGGCGATATCTTTTTAAATAATACAAATAAGTCAGAAAATATAAGTGGTGCGTTAATTTTGAACAGGAGTTTATATATATATATATATATATATATATATATATAGCGAAGAACACTACTGTTTTATAAAACCGTATTATGACTTACACTTGTCATTTTAGCCTATGAAGCTCTTCTACATTCATTATAAAAGTCATGTCGGTATCCGACAAGAGAATTAATTACTTTGTAACTTCAATTAGTCTCAAACAATTTCATTATATTTCCTTCGTCTAGAAATAGCTATTATAAGAAAATTCAAAGTCAAATTTTCTCATGAATATGCAAAAGGAAAACGTCAAATTCCTTTATAATTTTAAGCACCGGTATTTATTTGTAACCTATAACAGCTTTATACACTAATTAACAAACAAATTATAAAAAAATAAATCAGATGACAAAATTTATAATTTTATTTGTTATTCGATTTCTGTGCCTGACACAACACATATTATTTTAGAATGTATATATATATATATATATATATATATATATAAAAATAGAGAAATTTATTTATGATTTATCAATCGCTTGTACTCTGTTTATGTATGTAGCAGAAAGGGTATTTTCCTAGGCAATTTTAATGAAGCGTGGACAGGAGGGTCGGCCAAAATATTATTCAGCGTTTCACATGAAATTAAGGTCAATTGACATCCTTCGTTCATTTCAAATTTAGAGCATTAATGAGTAAGTTGATATTCCAGAAATTCCATAAAGCGATCTACTATAGAACCGTAGTACATAACTTTTGGGTTCATATTGATTTTGGGTTAGATAACAACTGCATCATTCGTTTCAGATTCACTAACTTTATCAATATGAAATTTACAGATATAATTATATTAAACCATTACTAATAGATAATATAGATGTAAGGCTATTAAAAAAGAGATTATTAAATAAGTTACTTTTAGTGCAAGAAGGGGAATGTCGCGTATGGTATTCGAATGAATGTCTCTTTGCAGAGAAAACGATGCTTGCCTAATTTGTTGGTAAAATATATATATAAGAAATTTTATTACAAAAGTGGCCTTGAGAAAAACATGGAAATTATTTTCAAATTTACATGTCCACCTCTAAAGGGCGTGGTCGAATACCAAAAATTAAAAAATATTTCACGAATTTTGCATAATTAAGATCGTATTCTTCCAAAAATTTAGAGGCGGGGGAGAGTGGGAACCTTATTATGGAAAAACACCTGTAACTCCGATTCTGCTTAACCGATCTTGCCAGTCTCATTACTTAATTTACACACCTCTTATAACATTTTTCAAAGATGAGACTTTCATACACCTGATATGAGTTTTTGAATATTAATAGTTCCTCTGTTTTTATGTTCTTTTTTTTTCAGAAAGTTAAAAATAAGACCTTTATAAAAACTAAATATAGTAGCAAGTCAATATGTTGATTTGATTTGTTGTCTATTGTACAAATTAGAATCGGTTCATTAGTTATTAATACATACTTCTGCTTAACATAATTTAATTAAGTTTTGAAAAAGTAGAGGATAATCATCACACTCAAAAACGAATTATATAGTTACATATTTACCTTTTAAAGCTCTGTTAATTAATGATGCTACAAAAACGGAATTATTGGATTTGAAATCATGAGTAGACGTTTACTATTTGTTTATTTGTAAGCTATGCTTGTGGTGCAAGAAAGAATAAAAAATAAAATGTTTCTATGAATTGACGTATTAAAGTTTACCTCCAAGTTGGTTTCTAGTCTTATTTATTATTCTTCTACGATCTTTACTATTTGATTTATTTAGTTGATGGTTTTCATTAAAAGTGTGTTTGGCTATTTTTAGTTTTTCATTGTATAATTTTTATAAATAAAATTAATTTTTGTTACTTTTCTTTTTTGTGCAAAATCAGATCCATTTTTGCACTAATTTTTTATTTTAATAATTTTTAGCGCCTAAATAAATCCAACTAAATTGAAAACGAAACTTCTCCTAAAATTAATTTTGTATCCAAGTCTAAAGCACAGTAGATATTTCTCAACTTACTATTGAGAAGTGAATATCGACATTTATATCAGCCAAACAACCGTCAAAGTCGGTAGATATTTTCCAAAGTACTATTGAGAAGAGAATATTGTGATTTATATCGAGAAAACAATGGGTACATAAGATTCTGAAACTTTTTAAAACACATTTAGACTACGATTAAAGCTCATTAAATATATTTCTTTATCAATAAGCATTCTAAAAATCTTCTCTATACAGGATATTTATTTTTTGATCGCAAATGGTTTGATGAAATGAATTACTACAGGTCGTGATTTGTACTAATTTCAATAATTGGGTAGTAGGGAAAAGCTATAGTTCTACCTCAATTTTGATTCATTATATAGTTAGAATGTTAAAAGGTTCCAAATTCACTTGTGAGTGTTACAATCGGTAAATGCTGCTCACTATTTCACAAATATTTAAAAATAAGATTTTCACTTTTCTTCACTTAATTTACTTGTAATTTGTAATTTACAATTGTTAGTATATCAGTTTGTTGCTATTTTAATATTTTTTTTATAAAAACCTGCCTGCATTAATAGAGATTTTTAAGTTATTTTAGATACAAAATTGTTGAAAATGGACAGTGATGTCATAACGGAGAAGTGAAATAGAGAATATATATGTTCTTTTCTCTGAAGTTCTCAATACCTTAAATGATTTGTTACAGAAGTTTTAATTAATTTTCCATTTCTTTCTTCCTTCATCTCTTCAACAACAATTTTCTTTGCAACTTTCTTTGCACTTAAGTTTGAGTTATCAATTTCAAGTGTACCGAAACTCCGTAACCTTGAAATTTCTTTTCAATCTCCAAACCAAGCCATTTTGCTTATTAAATTGGAAGTATTAGAAAATGTTGTATAGTAATAGTAATCATTTTCGTGTTTAAAATTTCCTAAATTTTGAAAGTTTTAAACTTTAATGAAGAAATTTTTAACAGCGAGGCTAATTAACAAAATAAAATGACCGGCGAAATAAAGCGGCAGCAGAAATCGAATGAAGCAATAATTCAACTCTCGCTGGGCGTGGAGTAGTAGTTAAACCTGCGAAGTTTCTGTGCACATTGCACCACTTTGCCGCCATGGAACACCGTTTAATCTTGTCAGAATTTGTCGGCATTAATTAACGATCCTAAGCTTATTATTTCTATATAAAGCAGACAGGGTGAAACAAAGGTGTTTTACTTGGGGTTATTAGCAAGATTCAAGGGGTATCTTTGCATATTAATGAGCCTTTCCAACTTTCTTGATGCCATAGTTTCCGTATTTAAACTGAGCGAGGTGTGAAACTCCTTTGTATTTCACATTATGATGGATTGGAGACTGAAAAAGGTTTTTAAAAATTTAAGAAGAAGTATGTCTAATTTGGTTTATAATGTACACACAAGATAGTAAACAAACTTTACTATTTCTCTTAAGGGCCTATTATTAAATTATCTTCAACGAAATTAATTCAAATATCGTTAGTAACTTCATTGGTTAAAGTGAGATATCTAGTAATGATTCTTATTTCTTATTTTTGTATTGTAATTATCATTTCCTTTTTTAAGAAAACATTTAAAGTTAAAACAAAATCAAATACCGTTTTAAATATTATTTTGCGTGCTTCATAAAACCCGGAAACTTCACTAGAAAATTTAAATAAAGCACCGTCTAAGAACAAGCTTTGAAATGTTATTATTTCAAAGTTTTCTTTAACTTCTATCTTCCATAACATTACGCCTCATCTAATTTCGCTATGTCAATTTAAATTATAAATTTTAAATGTTTTTTCGAAGTTTTGCATCGAGAAGCTCAATTTCCTGTTTATTTGGTTACGTTAATAGCCAAGTTTTTGTTCATTCGAGTTTACTGTTATTTTATCCTTCAATTTAAGATACTTTTAAAATCAATGAGAAATACGATTAGTGAAGCTGAATATTTCTTTACTGTAAATTCAAATATTAAAAAAATAGGGGTTTCATGAAAACGTATGAATAATACTTATGTAATAATTAAACTATGAATAAAAATTATGCTTTTTCTTTATGGCATCAACCTATAAGCATTATTAGCCTTCGTGTTCTATGTAGGCTTTGTTACTGTTTCCCGCCACCACTCTAGGAATAGCACTTTGAAGGAAACAGTAAACGCTGGAATTGGAATCACCTTTAGGGGCGAAAACTGACTTACTGACTTGTACAATATACAGGGTGCGGCATTTTTTTACCTGATGATATATAAAATATAATAGAATCACAATTTAAAATTGCCCAAATTGGCATTCAGTTTACGATCTGTGTATCGACGCTTTTAATTAATTTTTGAATAAAACAATAGTCTCGGCTCTCACCATTAAAATTTTAAAATGTTTTCCCAATATGGTGAATGCGATAAATTTAATTAAGTCGGACTAAACAAAAATGTCTTTTCTTCCAACCACATTCAATTCATCTCCATGCCAACATTTTGAAATAACTGTTTTCACGCTGGAGCGTAAACCTATAAATTTGATTTGTGTTGTTCTGGATATCATGAGTTAAACAAACAAGTTTCATACAAAAATCTGTGTATGCACACATTCAAAAGACATACAAAATGCAATGCAATGAAAGTCTGTAGGAATTGTTTTCCATCCAGATGTCAACTGAATAATAATTACTCATTAAAAATAGGAAGCGAATATGAAACATGCGTCACTAGAATTATTTTAATCCTAAAAGACAAGAACGGCATTTAATGCGATAAAAAAGATTTTTTTTACCACAATATGAATATCTAAAGGTGCGTTATATATAAAATAATTAACTTTAAGCACTATTATTATTTGCTTGAGTAATGTAACACACTTACCAAAGAAACTTAAAGATGGTATTGGATTTTTCTTAAGGATTGCGAAAAAACCGTTATCAAGTAGGAAAACAAACGTAGGTAAAATGATCGTGATTACCTCTAGATAGGGGGACTCATCAATATACAAGGTGCGGCATTAGTGCATCGAAGTACCATATATCCGTTATTAAAGGAGATATCAAAAAAAGTTATTATCATTTTTTATTACATTTTTAAAAACCTCTGGCCGAGCTAAATTCAACGATGTATCTTACTTAATGTCTATTATGTTAAATAAAGCATCTACAACCTTCTGAAAATCACATTTTTTTAAACTTAGATGTCCGTAGCAATCAAACCGTTGAAAATCAATAAAAACGGCTTACATGTTCCTATCCTAATATTTCAATTCTATGCTATGGTATTACAAAAATATTTTATACAGAGTGATTAAAAATTAGATGGGATCTCAAATTTTCACTCTGTATTAAATAATTTTTAATACCATAGCATAGAACTTGAAAAGTGTAATAATATACGGGGTGTTTCATTTAAAAATACTAATATTAAAATGTGAATCTCAAGACTGCCTCCACTTTTTGTAAAAACTTCGTAATTTCAATAATAGCGGACTAATCGAGCTTTGCCACACTAATGCCTCACCCTGTATGTGTATAAATATGGCTAGTGTTGACATGCTGACATGGCAAAGCCAATACTACAGATATTTCAAGAATTCTTTTTTTGAAAAAAATTGGCAGCGGGCAGCCTTAAATGGGTAGCGGTGCCATAAAGTAGTGAATGGGAAAATGACATTTCCTGCATTGCAGATTTATACTATTCACTTTGACGATGACAGACTTGATGACCACCAACTAGCGTCGAGTATATTGGAATGATCACGCCTAACAAATTAGAATCGAGCAGTACGGAAAGTGGAGGGTAGAAGCGAAAAATGGTTCTATGTATATTACTACGGATGAAATAATATGATATTACGGTTGGGTTTTTACAATTTTATGGCCATACATCACTCATTTATGAAGATATAAAACATGTATCCTTAATTCGATATCTTTTTCTATAAACAATAAATACATAAATATATCGTCATTACACAACATTTTTCTTTTGATCACAGAATTACGTTGTTATGATCCTCAATAACTAATTAGAAATACTGAAAAAATATAAAAATATAAGCAACAATACATTTCATAAATATGATCCTGAATATTTAATGCTATTTATTTACAGATATCTTTCATTTGTAAAATGTACCCATATTTTGCGTGTCATGTGTCAAGACTACAAAAATATATTTTTTAAACTATTTGTGCAGTAGAATATTATTTTAACATAAAGTACATGTTTAAATAACCTTTTATCATTACAAATTGTTAACCTACTTTAGTCAATGCCGAAATAGGTCCTGTCTATAATTCCATATTACGGAAATTTAAATATAAGTAAAGTTTAACTACCATGATGAAAATGAATAGAGAAGAAAATATTTATATCACAGGTGAAATTGTACGGGCGCACATTTAGTTTTATGATCTACCGATACATCTGTTGGAATAGTAGCCGCATCGTACACTTATACAGGGTGTAAAAAAAAGGTAAAATATTTGAACAGGGTATAATATGGATCAAAATAAGTCAACAAGTCTTAATAAACATGGGCCCGCAAATTGATGGTTTAGGAAATTGAAAAATTTTGCGTTTACACATTATTTTTATTACTTACAAACAAATGATAGAAACTTATAAACAAAATCAAAGGAAAGATGTTCATAATACGCTCCTCTCATTTTCAAATAGGCACTACATTACTGCCGTAAAGATATTCGAACACTCTCTAAAACTCCTACATTAACTAAGAATTGGTGAAATTCTTGATTAACTCGTTGTTGCAGCTTTTCGAGGCTATTTACTGGAAAAGCGTACACAAATTTTCTATGTTACAACCATACAGCGTTGTCTAATCAACACAAAAAAACTTAGGAATAGTAGGAAAATGTAAGGTTATGTTTCATTGTCATAGTTTAAATGTTTGTAAATAAAACAGGATTGTTTATTTGAATTTCGAATATGTACACTTTTCATTTCTTAATAATTTCCTCAAAATACTGCAGCCATTGAATAATTGTTTTTCATTTAATGTTGCCCTAAAGACATCAAAGTAATGTGCTATGTTACGAATAATTATTTATGTATATAAATAAGTATACAAATGATAAAATTACTTTGATTAAATCAGTTTGTCAATATACTTACCTGTTTTGTACATGGTATAAATTACATTTTAAATTATGTATATCAGTAATTGTCTTTTTGTATGAACGATGTTTTGGAAATGATTTTAAAACTGTTACTGTTTGTGAAATAGCTCTGACAGTCGAAATATTATATCTAGCGTAACTAAATTAATAACAATATAAATTTTGATATGACAGTGGCATGATTATAATCACTTCGTCCTACAGTAAAAACACGATAAGAAATCTAAGACATCCAATTTTATGTTAACTCCCATACATCTACTGGAGTAGTATCGATTTCATAACCTGATATTCGATTGAACCGACAATTCAACTGAAACATTTCAATTTATTTCTTGTGAATATGAATAACGTATGGGTAAAGTTGTAAAAACCCAATTTATCCTAGTTTTTTCAGGAATAATCTTCTTTTTTTTAAACTTCTGAGATCAATAAAAAATAAAAAATGTAGAACACATGATTCAAACTTCGATATAACTAAAAACCCTATCTATTCTACTTACTCCAAAACAATTTATTTTTATAATAAGTTAATCCGAAAAATGCACCCTAACAAGTTCAAATACGAAGCGAAACCATATGACAGCATAAATTAAAACGGAAATATCATCAGTTTTTAACCTGATGCCCCTCATGTTTCATAAAAGAGACAGGAGAACAGGTAAATCCCCTAATGAAGCTTGCCTGGGAATTAATCTTAGCCATCGGTGTCGTTTTTCTCCAGACGTTTCATTTGCTAAGGAAAAGAACGGAAACCGAGCGGTATCAGAAGAATATGAGTAACCTGTCAGATCTTCTTGATTGAACGTATAGGCGGTACGTAATTGCCTACTCTGAAATCTAGGGAAAAGTCGGGCAATAAATATTTCATTGTACAAACTCCCTCAGTACTTGACAATCGGTCCAAATATTTTTAATGTTCTCTATAATTCAATAAAACATGTAGTAGAAGTTGTCGTTATAGACAATCTGAATATCATGCTTTCGTCTCATTTTTATTAAATATATACTTGCACACTCACAAGAATTAAATGAGTCCATCTGCCTAGCTTACCAAGTTCACTTCGGTGTTTCGTTATCTGGCGTTCAGAATTGACGACTTTGATTTGTAACATGGGTGAACTTCCATTCAAATATTGCGTATATGCCGTGCACACAGAATATTTTTAAGAGTAGAAAAGTACTAAATTGAACTCTACTCAAATTTACTAAAAACGTACTTCAGTTAAAGAAACCAAAAATGTTGGTATAGTTTATTATATTCTTAATAACAGGTCATTGCCATTGAAGAAATTCCATATATTTGAAAAGTCTATTTGAGAAAGGAGCTAGTACAGCAATGCAACAAACCTCTTCAAATACTAATAAGGATATCATAAGCCTAAGTTAATTAACCACAAATGTCTACAGTTAAGTATTATCTTATACAATTTCACTTTATACTCTCTAATTGTGTTTTAGTAAATTTTAAACAGACATTTTTTTAACCAAAAGAACACAAAATCATTACCACATGATTTATATGTATAAATAGAGAGGGACGACTAGTTTCGACTAGGGTAACTCATCATCAGGTCTACAATAACAGAAGTAAAAGTATTACAACATGTTTAAGCAAGAAAAAATATTATTAAACAAAATTTCCTAACACGTCCAATTTATTAGAGTGTTGGCAATATCACACTCTTAATAAAAACCTTTTACATACCTAAAGAAAACAAACATATTCTCCTCTATAAGTATAAAAGACAAATTATACTTTTCTTAAATTTCCACTGTTTCTAAGCTTTTAAACATTCTTATGACAATTGTTTCGCTCTATGACATCACAGGTAAGACATCAGCAATTGACAGACATTTCACACGGATACTTGATTTCTTGTTATAAATATTCCAACTAATAACATTGTTCATTTCCCTTCGGCATCACCAGATAAGACACAAGAAATGACAGATATTACACAGTAAGATATACATTTTATAGCCAATAATATTCTTTGTTTTCTAAAAAATTGGGTTTTTATATATTTAGTCTAAAATACAATCTCAAATAGTTGAATTTCTCAGATTTAATTGTTCATTCAATATTATACATATATTGAGGACGTCATAAAGTAAACCCAAGATTCCTAAATAAAAAAAATGAGGTATTTACAAGTTAATTGCCCGGATTGAAAGGCTATCTATATTGGCCAGATCCTTAGAATTTTTAATATAATGAACACTTAGGATTTTGTAAAATGCTTATATTCAAAGTAAACTTGAGTATGCTAATTTAATCTGGCATACAGAATATAGTACTTACTTAGAAAGGTTGGAACATGTACAGAGAAGATTTTTAAAAATTTTGAGTTTCACTGAGGATGGTACGTATCCACCGCAGGGTACTCCACTGTACTCCACATGATGAACTGCTCAACAGATTCTCTTTCAGCTCATTGCAAAATAGAAGAATATTAAACTCTCTTATATTCCTTCATAAAGTAGTGATTTCAGATATCAATTGCAATTAAATTATTGAAGTTTCGGGTGCCTACAGTCAACTGAAGATATTTCTTACTTTTTACTTACCCACTCCCAGATTAATATTTTAAAATTCTCTCCTCTACATTTTATGTGCAAAAATTATAATCTCCTGGAAGATAGCCCGGCATATTTCAACATTTTTAATTGTAGTATTAATATTATAAAAAATAATTTCAGATAAATTTCATAAATTTCATTTCTATTTTTCTTTTGTATTTTATGACTTACTTACTTTGTATTTGTTAGTAATATATTGTTTAATTATATAATATAAACAATTAAATTTGGGAAATCGAATTATTTTATTATAGACTAAATATATAATATTAACCAATTTTTTTTAGAAAATGTAGAGCATTATTGCTTAGAAAATGTATAATATAAAATTATACTGTCAATGTC
The DNA here is from genome assembly GCA_951812935.1 of Hermaeophaga mercurialis. NCBI lineage: Eukaryota > Metazoa > Arthropoda > Insecta > Coleoptera > Chrysomelidae > Hermaeophaga > Hermaeophaga mercurialis. Next base: position 22,238,053 of record OX638358.1, on the reverse strand, counting down.
CTACGATGCAAGAAAATTGCGAAATTTAAGTTACAAAATAAATTTTATAAAAGCTTTGGAAAACTGTGGAAATTCAAGATAAATATAATTTATCTTTTTTATTTACGTTTAATACTGATTTCCAATTTTCTGTAAATGACTGTTTCACAGTTAGTGAGTCTTATCTCTAAACCAACGATATAAAGTTATCTCCAAAACAAAAAATTATTGCTTAGAGAAATGATAATATAAAATCATATTGTATAAAGGTACTTGTCTTTTCTTAAGAATGTTATTGGTTGGAATATTTATAATAATACAAGTGTTTATGTGAAATGTCAGTCTATTTCTTATCTCTTATCTGACGATGCCATAGAGCAAAAATATTTGCACATGAATTTTAAAAAGCTTTGAAAACCCGTGGAAATTTTAGGTAAGTATAATTTATCTTTTACATTTATAGAGGATAGATTCCACAAAGTAAAGGTAGAAACAATCGTTATGAATATATTTTCTATTTTACGTCTCCATTAACTTATCCCTTTCATAAAACCGCTCTCAACATATTTAAAACATAATAAATGTCTACTAGTTTTGATTAACCAGATGTAACTGATCGATGTGAACGGCATTTTAAAAAAGTTTCAAATATAAACCTTTAACGAATTTGTATCCAAAATATCTTAAAAATCTGCATCAAATATAGTAAAAAATATCAAAATACGAACAACTCAAGTAATAACCATTGTAAACTGTACATTCTAAATTTCTAAATATATGAGAGAGAGAGAGAGAGAGAGAGAGAGAGAGAGAGAGAGAGAGAGGGAGAGAGAGAGAGAGAGAGAGAGGGAGAGAGAGAGAGAGAGAGAGAGAGAGGAAGAGAGAGAGAGAGAGAGGGAGAGAGAGATTGAAATTCAAAATCCAGCAGGGTCGAGAATTTTTCTTATTTCACTATATGTCAAAAATGTGTTCCCACTCGAGCCATAGTTAGCTTCAAGTTAACAATGGTGTTCTTAAAGTGTCGCCGAGAAGAAGTAACAAAGTTTAGACAGAACACGAGACTAATAGCACTAGTATTCGAAGGAGTAAGAAGAAAATAAAACTTGGAAGAGACCAGAAGAGTTTTGTTTTGACATTTTTTGTATCATCTTCTTTCCACGAATAACGATTTTTTGTTTTATTATAATTAAAAATTTCATGATTTACTTCTTAAAATGCATTATTCAGCTTATTCCACTAAAGCCACATTACATTACAAAATCATACATAAATGTTAAGATTCTGAAAACGTCCTAATCTCCCCTACGATATCAGTAGAAAGAGCAACAGGTATGAAACAGTGTGAGCATCAACCGAGGTCGCAACTTTTCCTTTCCTCTATTATTCTGTTATCACGCCAACTAGACGTGGCAGATGACTTTTCCCCCCAGCTTTGAAGAGTGAAAATGCGTAAAGCGTGACGAAATTTTGAAGCCGATGTGGCTTTTAATGAACGATTCAGATGTGCCGCTAGGGTGTGAAATAGTCTTTGATGGTTCCTAAGCAAATTTTCCTCGAGTGTGTTCATTTTTTGGATGAGCTAGTTTTATGAGGGCGAAGATGATACGGGAAGGGTGCTAATGCTTATCACTAATTGTAGTATACATAAAGTACGCGACCTATCAGAACGGCTTTTCAGGTATATAAATAATTGAAACAATGGATTACATACGCACTTGACATCTAATTGTCAACATTTCTACTGTCATCAATCATCACATCTCAAAATAATTTGTAGTTGTATTTTTATTAATCCATTTTAATTACCATCCAGTTCCTTTCACCTCATTCATCTTAAATCCAGTAATGTCCAATGGCAAATTCAACTATATCATGAAAGGTCCTCATCTTAGTCTTGACGAAAAGAAAGAACGAATCCAAATATGGAAAATGGTTAAAGAATCCCAGGCAAGGAGCGCTATAATGGAGGAAATAAGATTGAAGCGATGGAAGGAACTCCAAATGCAATTAAGGAGACAGCGAAGGTTGAGAGATATAGAAAGACGAAGGCAAATGACAGAGTATAGAAAAGAAACTGCAAGATTAAAACAAGAAAAGAAAGAGAGAAAAGAGCTGGGTTTAAAACGATGGATGAGGTGTAAAGGAACACAAATCGATAAAAAACTAATTGAACAAGTCAATGATGTGGAAATAGAAATAAACAGTTCTGAAGAAGAAACAGAGAGATCCACCGTAAAAAACACAAAAAATGGGAAAAAATCTGACAAAAAGCCAATATACGCAATAATGGGAGAAAAACAAAAGTTGCAAGAATTATTATCAACCATTAGACAAGAATATTATCAATTTTGTGCCTAATAAATTCAGACAAAGATAATATTTAGATACCAAAAAGTCATGTAATAACACAAGTCTGTTGATAGAACTTAAAACATTGATAGTAAAATCAATCAATTAGTTTTTATATAAAAATAAATTTCAACTACAATCATGTTTTTAATTACACTCTAGAAAAATTTATATCAGAATTATATGTAAGCATATTTTGAAAAGTATTTCGTGAGGAATTCTACTAATATCACATTTGCCATTAATTTTTCAAATATAATGTTTATCTTAAAATAATTACGTTTCGCTGTCGAAAGACGGCTATGTTAACATACTGGTGTGGAACTGAGAATCTCAACTGTTCCTTATATTTACTGCATGTTAATTTTTCGATGCACATAAGACATCAGTATAGTTTTAGTTGTACCGACATAGTTTGCAGTTATTTTGTGTCATTCTGAAAAGGATATGGTGGCATTAGTTGATTTATAATTGGCGACGAAATCTAAATGTTTCTATCACTATTGTTCAGAATAATACAAGACATGGATAAAAGAGAAGAAAACGACTTTTTTTATTGATGATTTTGTTAAATGTCATATAATTATGATGTCTAACATATTACGTTATTAAACGTCTTGTCTCGTCTCAAGATGTTTGTATCATCTTAATCATCAAAATTCATAAAATCATGACTCATTAAAATTTGGTGTAATATCTTTTTTTACCGTCAACACCACTTCCATCCAATTTTCAATCATGGATGGCAAATATAGTATTGACAGCACCATAAAAGCACTACAGCTTACTCCTTCAGAAAAGAGAGAACGAGTAAATACCTGGAAAATTATGAAGGACTATCAAATAAGGAGAGATATGGTGAAAGAAATAATAAAACAACGAAGACAAGAAGAAGAAGCAGAACGAAATTATACGAAAAGGGTAATGGAAATGCAAAAACGTAACCAAGTTAGAGAATGGTTGGCAGAAAAAAAAAGATTACAAAAGGAGAGAAAAGAAAGAAAAGAGCTGGGATTTAAACCGTGGATGCGATGTAAAGAGACACAGGTAGAAAATAAAATGGTTGAACGAGTTAGTGAAATTGAAATGGAGATAAATGAAGTAAAAAAGAAAAAAATTATACCGCTACCGCCAAAAGAAGTTGGGAACTGTGAAAGAAAGAAATTGAAAGAACTGGTCAATAAACTTAGAAAACAAAAACGTTAAACCTTTTCTCAATACTATTAGGTAAATAAAGTATTTTTCATCACCTGCCTTATTAATTTATCCCCTATTTAATTAATAATACTAATTTGCACTTTATAGATTTTAGAAATTCATATATAAAAAATGAAATTATACATTATAATTTTTCTAATGTGCTTTATATATTACTTAATGACTTGAAAAACCAACATATTATATTTATATATTTTTATTTCCACCTTCCACTTGGCTAAAATCATTTTAACTTATAACAAATTAGTCAATGTTTTTTAGAAGTTATATTTATTTCTTGAATAGAGCAAATTTACTTTTTAATTTTTAAGTTACTGATATAATAGTATTTTTTTTTAATTATAAAAAAATTGAAAAGCAAAGAATGTATTTGTAATATAGTAGTTCCCTCAAGATACTAGAGCTACAGATACGAATAACTCATGTAAATATACTACAAACAATAATACGGCATTGAAGAATTTCATTTGAAATGCTACTACAACATTTCAGTTTCAAACATCGTTATTATGCGCACTAGTTCCTCAGGGATGATATTTGGCAAAAGGAGATACCTACCGTCTCTCATCACAAACATGAATAGAAAGTTGATCCCTATTTACATCGCAGCGGTGTATCCCGGGAAGGTCAATGGTTAGTGAAACCGGGAACAATGGAGCCAGAACAGCAGTTACGAAAATCCACTCGCAACATGGAAAACACAGGGTTGAACTAAAAATGTATAAAAAATTTTTTTTTGTTGTAGCCCCGTAAATTAAATGTTTCTTATTATTTGATCTTTAACCCCAAAAATTTAATAGTTCAATCCACGACGAGAAATACTGAAGATAAATAAACGGTGTTTTAATTTTAAAAGACCAGCAATTTTTCATCTAAGAAAGTTTTTATTGCTAGATTTGGATTGGAATTTAATTTTGGTAAAACCTTTCACCATTTTTAAAGAGTAAAAGAGTAACAATAGATTATATTCTAGTTTTTGGTAAACTAAGAAAAATTTTCTGCAATTTGCAATATTCTACATGACTTACTATGAGACACTATTGTATAGATATTATGGTTATTACAATCTCGGCTGTATATATAACATAAAATAATGACCCTATCTTATATATTTGTTATTATGTGGTTATGGTCATAATTGATTTTCTCTTCATCTACTTGTGCCTCCAAATTTAGCCAATAATTTTTCAAAGTTTGTTTACGTTCTCGCAATTATCATCAACTCATCTGCATATCTTGAAAAGCTTAAGTTTTACATTTTTATGCACAGTTAATATACCAAATAAAGAGAAAACTAAAATAGTATTACGGATCACCACATTTTTTTTACATTGAGTTTGTGTCTCATTAAATAGCTTTAATGAGAAAATTGAAATTTTACAGATTTCAGTCGAGGGTTATGCTGTTGTTTAATTAACATTGGTTTGATTTTTTTATTTAGAACTTTTGGTCCAAATAAGGAAGCGCCAAAATAGATTTATATTATCATATATAACTCAGTTAACGAATTAACTATAGATTTTTTGAGATTCAAATTTAAACCTTATTGAGAAGAATGAATATTTAGAGCGTCTTACCGATCGCACTGATCAAGCAATGGAGAGAGAGTTTCGCTTCTTTACTGACGAGTGTAAAAATAAAAGCGGAAACATCATTTCTCGTGAGCTTGTTTTTAATTCTGCTATTTTTTGCCTAGTCTGATGTCGCATCATTTGGTCACAATAATTACATGACCGAATATTGTATAACAGATTAAGATTTCACATGGTTTTTCGTTACGCAATTCATGTTTCAACAGAAAACGGTGAACGCTTTTCTCATTGTTCTTTCCAAATCTAATACCTTAATTATCCATCTAATAATTTATAGTACAATTTCATGCCTAATTCCAATTTGTACTTTGATATTTTTTGTTTTTTATCTTTTCTTCTTTCTTTTCTTAGCATTTTCCAAGGTGGTATTGGCAAATTTAGTTAGAGTCTTTGATATGTTATTAGGAGAGAATGGACAGAGGTTTAGTTAAATATCGCCCTGTACAAAAAATTATTTTTTTATTTAATATTTCCTAAATTATAACATTTATTATTTATTTAATATTACGTGTGCGAAAGTTATAGAACAAGGTCGCAAACTTAAAATAAATTTTTGTATTCTAATCGTCAAAATTATTAAGCATTGGGGTATTCTTGGTTTGAAAATGAAAAAAGATTAAGAAGTCAAGTTTTTTACCCCTGCGATTAAATGTGTTACTTATCTAAAGATATAAGTTGCCCTAATATTTTATAAGAGTAATTTTTACAAATAAGTAAATTCTCATTATTTTTAATCAGCCTCTTTAGTTTACCAAGTTACGTAGTGAGTTAAACCCCCGAAAATAATTAAATTTTTTGATATATTTATTTGAAAAAATAATTTTTTTAATGTAAATATATAAACACTGTTGAATGCCCCTTTAAATTGTATGGAATGTATATGCCATCTCATTATAATTTTCTAGATTACATTTAAAAAATATATGCACTTGTAGTTTGATTTCCTCTTTTTGCAGCTTGGTATTACTAGATCTTAGCTCAATTGGTTGAGCCAAATCGATGTTTTGTGCTCAAAATTATCGATATAAATTTTCGTATTTAGACAGTTACGTAAAAATATCAGTGACAATAATTTTATGAAAATTGCTTACTTTGCTTTAATTCATAGTCACTTGTTTTATGGCATTTCACTCTGGGGCAATTCCAGAGGGTCTCACCATTTTTTCGTAATTCAAAAGACAGCATTACGAATTGTGGGTGGTCAACATACCAAGTTTATTGTAAAGAACTTTTTAAAAAATATAAAATACTTTGCTTACCCTGCCAATACATCTTCGATCAACTTTTAGGAATACATCGAGAACTGAATTATATTCCAAGGCATAACGATTTTCATTACAATGCTAATTATCTCGTAAATATATACTCACCCCTGTCACTAAATTGAATCGACTTGACTAAAGTCTGTTTAATAAATTAGACAAACTTTTCCCAGACAAAATAATAACTAAAAAGAACGCAATATCAATTTTACAAATTTGCTAAAAATCATTTGATAGGAAACTCTTTCTACAACATTGCTGAGTACATTAGCTATTTTTAATTTATAACGAATTAAAAAATGTATTCGATTACAAATTTCATTATTGTATTTTCAAGTGCTTTTAATTTAATTATTGGAATTATTTTGTGTCTAGTTTAATATTCTAATGTTTTTATAGTTTAATATATTTATATTTTAACGTTTTTACTAATTGGGAATTTCTTTATTGTATACTATGGCTAGGTATTTTATATTGTTAGCATTTAAATTTATATTGATACAGCACATCCTTAAGTATAAATGTAAAAATATGTAGTGTTTCAAACTAAAATATGATTTTGGAATAAATAAAACGTCCTAAGAAATCTTAGATTTAGATTAATAAAGGAACTGGCGAGTCCGGTCGTTGCTTTTTTATGCAGGTATAAGAACGAGGTCAAAAGAAAGGACTGTCATTAGTCTTTATTGAAGGTGTTAGACTGGATGAAAAGTTATTTAACTATATTCCAAAACCTTTATAAGATGATTCTAGGACAAAGAAATTTTCTGCATTATTATTTTTTCCTTTACTTTGAACAGTTTATTTTTCAAATCAATGCTTGATACTAAAACATGTTTATAAACAAGTGAATATACACTCATTTAGCTAAACGAATTAGGCAAATAATATCTAATTGCTATATATTATTATAATTTTGAACAATAAATGTATATTCTTGACTATCTTATTTAATTGGTTGATAATTTAGTCTGCAGAATATCGATTTCTGGATAAGTTACTAGAACGCTAATCAGAATGAGTATATCCTCAAATATTTGCCACATAATCGACATTGAACACAAAATGAGTAACGTAAATGACCCTATGTATTCAATAAATTCTCAACCAGTGACTTACCATTGGAGGAAGAAATTATGTACGTTAGAATGTGACATGATTACCTGAAGACAAACAAAACTTAATGCAAATGGCTATCAGAGCAGTCAGTCCCCGATTTAATCTACCATGCAAATATAGGTGTGCTTAATTACAGACTGTAAGTAAAGTAAATATTCCTTTATCGTCTCCAGCAGGCCGCAGCTTGTCCGACAGATAACCCCTGATGAATATGTAAGAGGGTCTTGCAGAGAATGCACCTCGTTCTCCTTTTCAGGTTATTACAGTATTTGGAATATTTGCCTTCGTGTTGTTGGACCCTTCTCCACTTACACTGGTTTTGTTTTTATACGAAAGTGCCTTGCTTCACTTCAGATTATACATTATAATTAACTGACATGAAAATTTAGGACTCTTTGCTGGTTAGAATAAAATAAAACGTGCTGGGATTTCACATTTTAATTTTTGGGTTCCTGTTTTTATAGATTGCTAAGGAAAGACGAAAATTTAAGTCGTATTATTTGAATTTTTTATAATATTATATAAATTTTTTGTGGTGTTTTTAGCATCGAATAATATAGGGTTTCCACGTCTCTTTCTTTATTTTTCTGTTTTCCTTTTGTGTGCTTTATTTTCAAGTTTCCGTTTTATTTTTTTATCTCTTCCTTTTGAAATAATAACTGAATGAAACTTTATTTCCAGATTATGGAATCTAGTCAAAAAAACATATCCACACGGTCAGTTCTTGATAAAAGAATTTTTAACGTAGAGAATGTTCCGAAAAATTTTCAAAAATTCTCGTAAATTCAAATCTCAAAATTTTGTGTAGTTTAAAAGGTTTTTTCAGTATTATTTTCTGTATCTCTTCCTTTCAAATAAAAGTTACTTAACAAAACTTCATTTCCAGATTATGAAATCCAGTTAAAGAAACATATCTATCCACAAGGTCGGTTCTTTGTACAGAAATTTTTAACATAGAAATTATTCCGAAAAATTTTCAAAAATTCTCGACAATTTGAATCTCCAAATTTTGTATAATTTTTAAAGTTAGTAATTTAATTGACATCGTAATGTCCCTCTATAAAAAACTTATGAAAAAATTTTGATTTTTTTTCCAAAGGGAATATATTTTTTTTAAATTTGAGTATTGACCACCTTTAATTTTAACAGTTCCTCTTTCGAGAACCCGTGATTTGAAGGTTTTACATTCGTTTGATTGAAATGACATTTTAAATAAAGTTATATCAAAAAATAGGTTATCACAAATTTGATTATTTAGCTCGATTATTTTTTATGAATAATAATAATACATTTTTAAAGTAGGGGTGTTTGGAAAATTCCAAATGTTCAATAATTCTTGAAAACTAAAATTTCACAAAGACATCGGCATTTTCGTCCAAATTAAATATATTTTTTATTTAAGATTTGATCTATTATTATTTTAAGAGTTTTTAATTTATATCTGTTCAGATTCGTGCTTATTTGAATGCCGGTAGTGTAAACGTTCCTCTTCGATTAGTTGGACGCAAAAAGAATTTTTTACAAATTTGATCTCTCCTAAATTGGTCCACATTTATTTATTTTTAGTTAGTATAAGCAATACTTTATAATTTATTGTTTATTTGAGATCATTATGCTGATTATTTTTTTAAGTGGAAGAGGCAATATAATAAGTATGAGTTGCGTCCCGACGTATAAATTGCATCCAGTGCCGTTAGGTAACATTTGCCTCGGACGGTCAGATTTTTAGAAAGTAAAGAATTATTAATTATCGGAGGTGGTGTTTAATAATTAATAAAATTAATAGAAAATATAATATTCTGCAATAAAATAATGGTAAATATTCAAAACACAAAATAAATATAAAAAATATTGAGATAAATACAAATAACGTCTAAACCGTGCTCTATGGTATTTATTGTACAATTATTTATTTGCTTTTTACCTTCTCACTTTTTTAGAAAAAAAATACTTAATCCTACTTACTTAAAAGCATTAGTTCAAATAAATTTTACCAGAAAATATTTACAGAACTCAAAAAAAGTTTATATCGTCCATGAAATTAAAGACAAATGGGAAGAATTTGTTTTAAAACATTATTAACAAAATTTGCTATAGACATTTGATTTTGGTAAAAAAATAGCATATATTCCCAAAAATACATATATCTGTTTTTCTATATTTTTGAAAGACTCGTTTTATTTCCTCATCATTTTAATGTATAATATAATTACAATTTAATATTTCGCATTGAACCACTATGAATAAATATATATTCGGATTCAAACAATAAAATTTTGTATTCAATTTAGAATGAAAAACTCTTCATTTGCAATGTATATTTCTAAATATAGTCACAAAAATCCTCAAATATTTTGTCTTTTGTTTTAATAGATATTATATCATCAGTAAAACACTCGTCTAGTTCAGAATTCAAGAAACAAAAAATAAAAAAATGTGTTCTCTATGAACTCTGATCCAAATAAAAACGAAATCATTATATCGAAACCCCTGTTAATATTTTTGTTATTACCGAATGAATGACCATTTTAAAATTGACGAAGATTGCTTTTGAAGAAAAATCAAGATTTAATTTTGTTCATTCTGCTTTCAAAATCTCGAAATCATTACAGTAAATATAAGAAGATTTCCCCGAAAGTAAAAAGAATATGAAAGGTATTAAAATGTTATTTAATAATACGTGAATTGAAAGATAGAATCACAAAAAACGTCAATTCCTTTGTCCTCCAGTTGAATATACATTATGTCATCAGGGAAACACTTTTTTATGTCAGACGGTTCAAGAAAAGGAAGATCAAAAAATGTTTTCAAAAATATTTCAATTTCAGAATTTGTATCTTTATATTTTGTACTTTCTCCATGAACTCTGACCCAAATGAGAATGATATCCCTTTATTGAAACCACTGGAAATATTTTTGTTATTGCCAAATAAATGCCAATTTCAAAACGAAGATAGTTTTAGGAGAAAAAGCAAGATTTAATTCCCTGCATTCTGTTTTCAAATCTCGAAAGTAGTATAATAAACATTAGAAGATTTCGCCGAATGTAAAAAAAAGACCATAGTTATAAAAGTGTTATTTAATAATACTGTTACGTATTGGGTTGTTATTTTCGAATAATAAATATAAAAGAATCTAAATGTTAATTTTGGGGGGTTTTTACCTATTACGTAACTTGGTAATTGGAAATTAAAGAGGCTGAGTAAAAACAATAACAATTAGTTTAACTAATGAAAACAACTAAATTATAAGGGCAACGTACACATTAAATAACTAATACACTTAATCGTAGGGCTAGACATTATCAACCTCCCGATCATCCGAGAAACCAAACTTGACTGCCGATCTTATTTTATTTTACCAACCAAGAAGACCCTAATGTTTATTAATTTTGATTAATCTACTAAAAATATTTATTTAACATTCGTTGGCGGCCTTGTCCCATAACTCTCGCTCACGTAATGTAAAATAAACAGTAAAAAAATTATAATTTGGAAAGTACAAAATAAGTTTTATGTACAGGGCGATATTTAACTAAATGCCTGTACATACTATCGTAACAATACTTGAATCTAACCACAAAAATTCTTAGTTTGTTTAATTAATTGAATATACATTACGTCATCAGTGAAACACTTGTCTATATGAGAAGTTTCAAGAAAAGGAAAACCAAAACATTTTTTCAAAAGTGTTTCAATTTTAGAATTGGTATTTTTATATTCCGCACGCAAGCCCAATTCTTTAGAAGAAGAGTAGCTTGCTTTTTATTCATGGTCACTTCCTAAAAATATAATCTGTCTAATTTATTTAATTATACTTATACTTATAATAGTTCTTTGAAATATTCTTGTTTATCATATTCTTTTCTTACATTTCTTTTTTTGAAAAAAAATTAATACCTCCGTTGTCTTTTATTTTTTTATAATCTTCACTTTATTCTTCTTCCTAATTGTTAGTAGGGAATCCAAAAAAACTGATGCCGTCAAATATATTTTATGTAAAAAAACAAACAGGTAGTATAGTTATTATACATTTTTAAATAATGATAATAAGAACTATTAAATTATAATGAACATTTTGTGATATAAATAAGGATGCATTACCAAACTGAGAACGGTCCTGAACTCATTTACGCCTTTAAACTATTTCCCTCAAAATAATTGCATAGTAATCTTGTACCGCATTGAAATAAAGTGAAATTGAGCGAAAAAGTATTATCTAGTGAATAATTTTCCACCATTTCAACGAAAATCATTGAAAAGGCGTCTATAAACGACACAATGTTGAAGGAAAAGAGAGAAAGCATTATATCTTCACATAAATAAGGATTTTCTTGTATGAGAAACTGACGAAACATGTGGTTATTTTATTTATGGTTGTGTATATTTTAGAGTTATAACGCGGAAACTTTGACATATTTCGTGGTGTTAAAGATAATTACATGTGACCATTGCTAAAAGTTATTAAGATTAAAATGTAATAACTTTTCTGCTCATTTTCTCTTAATATGTCGAATGTTATATTTATTTATTCATCTATCTTCGCAGATATTTCTCTATGTGTTTAGCATTTCCGTGGTTGTCTTTATTGTTAAATGGATACTAATCTCTCCACATTTTATATAAATGACAGAGAATTAAATATTATTCCTTTCTGTAAATGTTAAGCTTAAATATAAGACGTTAAAGTATAAAGAAATTATTTTATAAAATTTACAACGCTCTATCGAGGTGAGTCGACTCCATTAGCTTACATTTCAGTTTTACGTGAACCATAAAGAATTTTATTTGAAATAAAACTAAGCATGAAATGAATTTTCCGTATTTATGACAACTTGAACATTTACAACACTCCGGTGAGCAGTATAGTTTTATTGACTTATAAATATTTACTTATTTTCGGAAATAAAATTTCGGAAGATAGATATAAAACCCCTAATGTCGTATGCTTTAATTCCTTATAACTATTATGTCGCAAGGTATTGGTAAAAGAACGACTTTATCTAATTCATTCATCCAATTTAATATTTTAAAAGATAGATACTGAAAATATTTTTTGCTTAATTCACCTAATAGAAGAGAGGTAGTACCGAAATACAAACTACATATTTCTAAATATTATATAAAATCTGAGATTACGTTATATAAAATTTGTTGTCAAATGATTCACTTTACCTGTTATTAGAGAAAAGATGGATGGCTTTATTTATTTACAACACTTAACAGGCCGTGGCTTCTAGGATACATTTACTAGTTTTTATACATATCGAAAAAGCACCCAAATTTACAATCGAAAATTCTCGCGTCAAAATATCTGCTTTTTTAAAAAACTCGGTGGGCTTTTTGTTCATTGAAATCTCTACTTTTTGATGGTGTAAAAAAATATTAAGTCAAAATAAGGTGAATAAATAAATATTTTAAATCAAATAAATTACAGTGTGTTTGGGACATAAAAAGGTAAGTTTTCACCAAATTTCGTGAAAAAATTTTTTTTTTGTAAAAGATAAATATAAAAAACCAAAAACTTGGTTATTTGAATTTTTCACATACATTTTGAGGTTATGTGAAAAAAGTGTAAATACAAAAGTTATAGATCTTTTTATTACCTACAACTTTGCCTTTTAACTTTTTTCCATAGGACTTGTAGTTTTGCCGGAAATCTACCCTTAAAAACTCACCCCCTTCCACTTCCCGACCTCAGATCGTCCGTAAATTATTTTTCCTTTCATTTTTGTTATATTCTCTTCTTTTTCCAATGAGTTTCATCCTACTATTATTTTTTTCCACTTTTTACCATTTTCAAAGGCTTCAGCCCTGGTTTATTAGGGCAGCTTACATCTTTAAAAACTAATGCAGTTAATCACAGAGGTAGGCACTATCAACGTCTCGATCACCCCAGAACCCAAACTTTTTTATTTCCCAAACCACCAAACCAAGAAGATCCCAACCACAATGTTTGATGACTCTCATAAAAATGTTTATTTGTTATAAGATCACGACCTTGCCCCAAAACTTTCGCTCACGTAGTATTAAATAAACAGTGAATGTTGTAATTTAGAAAATACTAAATTAAAAATAAGATCTATGTACAGAGCGATATTTAACTAAATCTCTGAACATACTATCGTAACACTATTATTCATAATTGTCATTTCCAGCACCAAAGTGAATAGGGTCATGAACAGCTTTTCTGAGCCTTTTCATGATCTCAAACTCCTCTCATACTTCTACACTGCTTGATTTGTTTTAAGTCATTTTTATTAACTTTATTATTTATTATGTTCTGCATACTCGTTTAGTCTGTGTCTTAGTTACCGGGCCAATAGTTTGTAACAAATCTCTAATAATGTAATCTTTCTATAGTTCTCACATGTCTGCTTGCATACTTTTTTGTGTAGTCGAAATAGTTACTATCTCCTTGGCCTAATTTATCACCATTTTCTCTTCTTCTCATATCTTCTCTAATAGTTTCCGATTTTTTCTTCTTAATGCTTTCATTCCTGCTTTTAATATTTCTGCATTTATTCTTCTTTCCCTAGGCCTTCATTACTTTCAATTTACTTATTACTTCCTGGATTTATTCAGATACTTTTAAAATATAATCAATAATTTTGTAATAAGGGATTCTACTAAAGCTATTAAAGTGTAATGCCCTTATTTTTCTTAAATTAGGCGTACTTTCCTGTAAAAATAAACTAAAATAATTATTTATGTATCGAGGGCGTTATAGGGATTATGTTACCCTGAGATCGATCTTAATTAAACCCCTGGAGCCTTTGGCTTATTTTAAATTTTACAACTTATTGACATAATTGACTTTAAATAGTTCAATATAAGGGAAATCTTTAATATTTAAATATTTAATTATAACATCATCCAATAAGTCTGAAAAATAAATGACAACTTTTCAAAATACTGATTATATTTAAGAGCAAACATCATCAAGTGACTTTTTCCAATTCAAAACACTTACATCTTCAAAAAATATATGAACCTACCAATACACTACCAAGTCACGCAATCTAAACTACTTTGACTAAAACACTGCACAGGACTGGTTATAATAGAAAGTATATGCAATATTATTGTCGCACATACGAATGGATGAGAAAATGTGTAATATAAAATAATAAGTTTGTGCTGGATTAAAATTATGGAGAAGTGGTGCACTGAAAATGATTTAAAGTTTCCAAGAATGGATCGATTATCACAACGTTAATGGTAATAAAAATTTAAAAAATACAATAAATATTTGCCAAATTTCAACAAACAATGAAAACATGGTATTTTAAAAATACATAAATTAATTTTTGAGACAAAAAGTGAGTTTGTTTCATACATTTTCATGAAAACAAATTTAATTAACATTTTATGGATAAAAAACAACCTCTTATATATTTATTTACGAAAAACGAATAGTGAGTTTTTAAATTCGCGAATATATTGACATTTTTTAGACAAATTTTGAAAAATTGGGAAAAGGGCATTAAAAATAAACAGAAAAAGTTTGGCTCAAGTTGTTTACAATTTTCACAAACGGTTGTGTACATCTAGTAACTCAACTTCTACCGAGAACTTGTGGTAGGCCGCAGTGAATGTAGGCGAGGAAGAGTTTAACAGATCACGGTAAAAATAAACTCACCAAACGAGAGAGAAATAATGGTGTGAATAGAAAATCAAAAGCATAACTTGTAAAAATACATCAACAGTGTTGCTAAATTAAAGATTTATATATTTCTACAGTATGGGTTCAAACTGTTCTCTAATTTTTCACAGCATCTCAAAATATAGTTTTGCTGCTAATCGATTGAAATAAAAAAAAAGTTGCATTAGAACTTTCAGCTTAAATAATCTACATGAAGAGGGCGACATATTTCTTTTATTCTGATAGTTTTTTGTCCTTTTCACCGACATTTGAACGTATTTCAAAAAAGAAGTTACATTTTCCCCTTTACAAATCTGCATCTCTCAGTTTTTGAAACATTTTATTATCCCAATCCGTTTTTGAAATATTTGCAATTGGCATTCTCATACGGTATCGTAGGCTCTTAACTCTCTGTTCGCCTGAATTTGGCATTTTTTCCAGAAACTTGACCAAAAACTGTTTCACTGTAATAAACAGTTTTTTTTTTGCATCGGTATGGAACAATCAATGAAGCACAGATCAACCACTATACTACAGAATCACATCGTCAGACAACTGAGTGGACAACAGATGGTGAAATCCGCCCGGAGTGACCAAAAATGCAAAAAGAAAGCCAGTAGTGTTTTGACTTTCATACTTTGGGATACACAAAGTGTTACATGCCATATTTTGGCTGCCTGCAAATACTATATATTCGCAAACTTCAAAAAAATCGTCCGAGGGAAGAGATTTGTGTCAAATATTGAAATCACAGCAGTAACAAACGCCTTGAGTCCAAAGTTTAAACGTTCTACAAAAAAAGTATTGACATGTTAGAGAAATATTGGATTTATTGTTGAAACTGGGAGTTAATGACACCACGCCAAAAGTTTAGAATGGAGAACATCATATTGTCATTAACAAATCAGTGAATTCGTAATAGTTTAATGTAGTTTAAACCAATTTACCGAAAGAATGACAAATAATAATAAAAATGTTCTTTTTTAAGCCCATGAATTACATTTTGAAATAAATGAATAGGTTGCAAATGAAAATTAAATTAAAAGGATTGTGAAGTTTCGTTGTGCTACTAATGGCACAAAAATAATAGTTGAGAATCTAGGTAGTTTAATTTAAGAAGCTATGAGCATTCCTATTGATTTTATGAACATTTTAAATAAAAAAATGTGTAGCTATAGTATGAAACAAACTCAACATAATACGTAAGAAAGCTTAAAAAATGTATTATTTTATGTCAAAGACAATTATTTGCCTGGTATTTAAAGTAATCCTATAAATAAATAATTTAATAACATTTATCTCATATCATTGCCTTGTAGAACATACAATCAAAACCGAAGTACATCCGAAGTAACTCAAGTTGTTCTTAATGTTCCATTCTACTATACATATTTTAAAAATAACCTGTACGAAACGTGAACCTTCCTTCTTCAATTTTGAATATTTTTATAAAATTCTCATTTTGTCACAAGATCTAGTAACTGATGCATGAATACCAAATTATTTGAACAAGCTAATCCAGAAAATATGAAAATGGCGTTTAACACTGCACCTTGTTTATTATATTTAATCAAATTTGCTAAAACGTACTAATAGACAAAAATAAAGCGCAACGTTGCGACCAAAATGTTAGAATAATCTCAACGTTTTTGTCACGTACTTTCAACATTTCAACATTGTCGTCTCGTTTATTATCCTGCACGTAAATGACCCTCATTCGGGGAATATACGGGATTAAGTCAACTGTTGGTCATATAGGTCCGGGGAATCCTTTGCGAAGAGATGGAAGGAATGTGGCTGAAAACCTTCTTGAGAATCCTTCGTTTGTATGGCGGAAACAGATTTAATTGTTCACATGCAAAGTAAGCATCCCTGGCATTTAAACTACGTCGTGTAATCCGTATTTTCAGTTTGGAACAATAATGAAGAGCCGTTAGTGAATAAAAAGTTTGTAGTTAGTCGATTCAAATAGTTATTTTAGTAGTTTCAATGTTAAAGTGAACTTTATAGCTATAGAGTTATTTCTACTCATGAAGCAGTTTATAGATTCGCAGAAAAGTAAGTTTGAAATACCAGATTTTTACGAGCATTATATGAAAAATTTCGTTTTATTCTTGACTTGTTTAAACC